>PVIU01021048.1:0-32503 GCA_004026605.1 Ondatra zibethicus | reverse complement strand
GGGCATGGTGCCCTGCCCTGTTGGAAGTCCAAGGCCCACCCCCATCCCTCCTGGCCTAGGAAGGAGTGCATTCAAAAAGACTCAGTTCTCAAAAAGATAATACATGCAGAAGAAATAGGTCCTGGTGTCATTGTTGATGGGTTCTCCATCTGCCAACTTTCGCCACCACATTCAGAGAGTCTGGTTTAATCATATGCTCATTCAGTCCCAGTTCAGCTGGATTGGTGCTCTCCCATTAGTTCAGGCACACTGTCTCAGTAGGTGGACCAGCCCCTCACGGTCCTAACTTCCTAACTCATCTTCTCCCACCTTCTGCTCTTCACCTGCACCTTGGGGGCTCAATCCATTGCTCTGATGTGAATGTGGGTCTCTGTCTCTATCTCCATCCGTCGGATGAAATTTCTATAATGGTAATCAAGTTAATCATCAATGTGACTATAGTACAAGGCTAGTTCTGGCACCCTCTCCTCTCCTCTGGTTATTCTTTACATTAAAGATCCATTTTTAAGTGAACACTCTTTAGGTCTGGGTTACCTCACTTGGGGTGACTTTTTTTCTAGTGCTATCCATTTGACTTCAAATTGTATGATTACCTTATTTATAACAGCTGAGTAATACACTATATGAAAATGTAGCACATTTTCTTTATCCATTCCTCAGTTGAGGGAGATTGTTTCCAGATTATGGTTATTTCAAATAAAGCTGCTGTGAACCTTGTTTGAGCATCCTTTGGGTATATACATATGCCCAAGAGTGTTATGGCTAGGTCTTGGTGTAGATTGATTCCCAGTTTTCTGAGAAACTGCCATATTAATTTCCAAAGTGGCTGTAGAAGTTTACACTCCCAGATGGAATGAATAGTGTTCCCTTTGCTCCATATCCTCTCCAGTAAAAGCTGTCACTTTTGTTTTTGATCATTGTCAATTTGACAGGTTTACACTGAAATCTTAGAGTTGTTTGATTTGTATTTCCCTGATGGCTAAGAATGTTGAATATTTCTTTAAGTGTTTCTTGGCCATTTGAGATTCTTCTGTTGAGAATTCTGTTTAGATCTGTATTCTATTTTTAAACTGGATTATTTGGGATTTGATTTCTAGTTTCCGAGTTCTTTATGTATTTTGGAAATAGACACTCTGTCACATGTGGTGTTGGTGAAGATTTTTTTCCCATTCTGTTGGCTGCTATATTGTCTTATTGACAATGTTATTTGTCTTATGGAAACTTTTCAGTTCCATGAGGTTCCATTTATTAATTGTTGACCCTTGTGGTTGCTCTGTTTGTATTCTGTTCAGGAACTTGTCTCTGATACCAATGCCTTCAGGATATTTTCCACTTTTTCTTTTATCAGGTTCAATGTATCTAGATATATATTCAGATCATTGATCTACTTGAACTTGAGTTTTGTGCAGGGTGATAGACATAGATCTATTTCAATTTTACTACACTCAGTTTTAACAGTACCATTTGTTCAAGATATTTTATTTTTTCCATTGTATAATTTTGGATTCTTTGTCAAAAATCTCATGTCCAAATGTATGTGGATTTTGTATTAGGTCTTCAATTCCATTCCATTGATCCACCTGTCTTTTTTTATGCCAATACAATACAGTTTTTATAACTATAGTTCTGTAGTAGAGCTTGAAATCCAGGATGGTGATGCCTCTGGATGTTCTTTTATTCTATAGGATTGTTTTATCTATTACAGGTTTTTATTTTTTCATGTGAAATTTGTATTGTTCTTTTAAGTTCTAACAAGAATAGTGCTTGGATTTTGATGAGGTTTGCATTGAATCTGTAGGTTGCTTTTCATAGAATATTTGTTTTCACTATGTTAATATGGAAAATATTTCCATCTTTTGGTATCTTCAACAGTTTATTTCTTCAAAGACTTGAAGTTCTTGTCATCCAAGACTTTCACTTGCTTTGTTAGAGTTACACCAAGATATTTTATATTATTTGTGACTATTGTGAAGGGTATTGTTTCCCTGAATCTTTTCTCAGCCCATTTATCATTTTTTAAATAGGAGGGCTACTGTTTTTGTTTTTGATTTTTAGTTATTCACAGCCACTAACTAAAGGCATCTTATCAGATATAAGAGTTCCCTTGTTGAATGTTAGGCATTTCTTATGTATAATATTATATCTTCTGTGGATAATGATACTTTGACTTCTTCCTTTCAAATTTATTTCCTCTTGACCTCTTTTAGTTGTCTTATTGCTTTAGCTAGAACTTCAAGTACTATACTGAATAGATATGGACAGAGTGGAGAGCATTGTCTTTTTCGTGAAATAAGTGGAATTGTTTTGAGTTTTGTTTCACTTAATTCAATGCTGGCTATCAACTTGTTGTATATTGCTTTAATTATATTTAGGAATGTCCCATGTATCCCTAATTTCTCTAAAACTTTTATCATAAAAGGGTATTTGATTTTGTCAAAGGCTTTTTGTGCATCTAATGTGATGATCATGTGGATTTTTTTCCTTCAGTTTATTATATCATGGGTTGCATCAACAAATTTGACAGATTTTCAAATTGAACCATTCCTGTTTCTCTGTGATTGAATCCTATTTAATCATGGTGATCTTTTTGATGTGTTTTGGACTCAGTTTGTGATTACTTTATGAGTATTTTGGCATCAATATTTATGAGTGAAATTGGTACCTAATTCTCTTTCTTTATTGAGTCTTTGTGTGATTTGGGTCAGAGTAACTGTTGGTGGGGAATTTCTTCAGTATGCTATGAATATGTTTTATTATCATTGGTTTATAAAGAACTTGTTTTAATCTATGGAAGGGCAGAATATGGTTAGTCAAGAAAACTAAACCGAAAGCAGGGAGAAAGAAGATGGAGTCAAGTAGATGCCAGGTAGCATCCGAAGAAGCAAAGTGCCAGAACATTACTGATAAGCCACATGCCTGTTTCAATACATAGATTAATAGAAATGGGTTAATTTAAGATGTAAGAAGAGACTAGGAATATGCCTAAGCCATTGGCCAAACACTGTTGTAATTAATAAAGTTTCCACTTGATTATTTGGTTCTGAGTGGCCAGAAAATAAAAGTACTGTCTACTTTTACAAACTGTGGCCTCATGAAAAGAACTTGGCAATGTTCTTTCTGCTCCAATTTCTGGAATAATTCGAGGAATACTGATATCTCTTTGAGAGTCTGGTTGAATTCTGTGCAAAAATCCATCTGTCTCTGGGGTTATTTTGGTTGGGAGAATTTAATGATTGTTTCTATTTCTTAGATATTATGGGTCTATTTAAATTGTTTATAAGATTTTTAATTAATTTTGGTAGTGTCATCTATCAGGAAATGTGTCCATTTCTTTTATACTTTCCAATTTTGTGAACAACAGGTTTTTGAAGCATAAGCTAAGGGCCCTTCATATGTTATCACTTTCTGTTATTATCTCCCCCTTTCATTCCTGATTTTGTTAACTTGGATATGTCTCTGTTTTTTAGTTAGTTTGGATAAGGGTTTGTCTGTTTTGATGATTTTTCTCAAACAATCAACTCTTTGTTTCATTGATTTTTTTTGTATTGTTTTCTTTGTTACTGTTTTATTGATTCCAGTCCTTAGTTTGATTATTTCCTGCCATCAACTCCACTTGAGTATATTTTCTTCTTTTTGTTCTAGAGCTTTGAGGTATGGTGTTAAATCAGTAATATTAGGCCTTTCCAAATTTGCTATGAAAGACTTAGTGCTATGAACTTTCCTCTTAGCACAACTTTTATTTTGTCCTATAAATTTGGGTATGTTTTTTCATTTTCACTGAATTCTATGGTGTATTTCCTTCCTTCCTTCCTTCCTTCCTGCCTTCTTTTCTTCATCATTTTTAATCAACTCCCTTTAAATGAAAACAAGCATAATAAACAACCATTTGGAAATTTGGTCCATCCTCCTTGGAAACAAAAATAGAACCGCTTTTCTAAAGTAACATATCCTTACACTCAAATTTTGGAGTCAAGATACCTTTAAAATACATATGTTGGTTGAGCTTAGAAACCCCCAGAATTATATGTCTCTCTGTAGTCAAGGAATTCAAAGAAAACATAGTAATATACATAATCCATACTCTTTTGTTTTATTTTTCACCTTTACATGGCTGTTTTTACTCTATTTTATTATCTTTAATTTTTTAATCTATGACTGCCTGTACTCTTTCTTCTCTCTCTCTTAAGTCCATGTACATTTATCCAATACTGTGACCCATTCAGAGGCCTGAATCTGTCTTATTGTGTATCTATAATCATTTTATGACAAGGAGAGGGTTTTTTGTTTTTGTTTTTGAAATGCTAAGCAGGCCTGGCTAGGATTAACTCTGTGGCTTTGCCTGTTGACTCTACTCAGTCCAATATGGCAGAGGTATGTTCACCACCCCTGCATCATGCTCACTGCCCCAGCTCCAGGGATGAAGAGCGTCTATGCTGCCATTAAGCAATTTGTAACACACTGCTCACAAACCCCCATTTAAGTCCAAGACTTCATGAAAGAGCCGGAACCATTTTTGCTGCCAGCATGAACCAGGAAACTGTCTCTTAAAGAAGCTGAGCAGTTTTTGCTGCTAATGCTGAGTCAGGAAGTCTTCTCTTAAAGGAGCAGAGCCTTTGCTTGCCCTGAGGAAACACAGCCTATCTGAAAATATGTTATTCCCAAGAAGCTACAATTGCCTCTTGTTTTTGTGGCTCTAGAAACCCCTCCCCGCTTTTTAAGCTTTCTTAGGCTTTATGTGGATGTACATTGCTGAACTTTTGGGCACCATTTTTTAAACAGAGACTATACTGTTAGTTTCCCTAGCACCCAGACCAAAATAATTATACAAAAGCTATATTAATTACAACACTGTATTAATTACAACACTATTTGACCAATGGCTTACACATATTCCTAGTTATCATCTTAAATTAGCCAATTTCTATTAATCTATGTATCACCATAAGGCTGTTACCTACCAGTAATGTTCCAGTATCTTTCTCCTTTGGCAGCTACATGGCATCTCGTTGATTCTGCCTTCTTTTCTCCATTATCTCTGCTTGGAATTCCTCCCTGACTTCATTCTGCTAAGCCATTTGCCAAAGCACCTTCTTCAATAATTAATGATAATAAAACATATTCACAGCATACAGAGGGGAATTCCATATTAGTCTTTCCTCAACTTGGTATGTCTTGTTCCCTTTAAGAAGTACATTGGGGTTTGGATGGGAGAGATGGGTGGAGGAAGAAGGGGAGGGAGGGGGCATTGGAGTTGGTATGTAAAATGAAAAAATTAAATAATAAAAAAATGTGAATCTCCATCCAATCCTCCTGTTTCCTTTGGAACACTGTGGGTGAGATGGGAAAAGGGTGAGTTGGTCAGCAGCTCATGTATATTCATTTATAGGCTTTCACAGTCACTACTTCATGTTCTTTCTCAATGCCCAATGCTAAGAGAAATAAAAAAGTCTCATATTTATCATTCATATTTATAAATTATATATCTATGTTCTCTGTTACTATGTTATTTCTAATTTATTTGATACATATTGAATGTTTACCCATGTGCAAATTCTACAGAGTCTAGTATACAATGAAATACACCCACGATCTTTGTGATTAGTGGAAGCTAATATTAACTGAGATACATTGGACCTATGTTTTAAATATAGGTTTTCCTACAATAATCTTTTAAGTTTAGAAAACTATTTAAATTCTCAATACCTCTGATTCTTGGGAAATTTAGCCAACACAATTGCTAACTCCTTACAAGTTAAATGTCTTTACAGTAGAAACAGGACAAGTGGTTTTAATATGCCATGATATTTGTCATGCCCACAAAAGAAATGAAAACCAAGTTCTTTTATTTACATATTTAAGACATTTTATACTCAAGAAAGACATATGTGTATTTCCTTCCTGCTACTAGTGTTTCTATGTGTCTTAGGACATGCCACAGAAAGTGTCCGCAGGAAAAGGAGGCTGTGTTAAAGTTGAGGCTCAGCTCTTTGTGTTTTCTCCATGTTGATTTGTCATCTCACAGTCTGCCACATGGGGAGGATGGAAATGACAGTTAGCAATGGTGTTTCAAATTACAACGCAGTCTTTCTCTGCTGACATGAACAGGAGCATCCAAAGCCATGGAAATGTTACATGCCACCAAATCACGTACCATAGCTTGAAACTCTTTGCCTCAAACCCAAACTCTATATTACATTTTGAAGTGTTTCAATGTGTCTTAAAGGTGATTAAAAAATACAGGGATTTTTAAAACTCACAAAAAAGCAACTAATACAAAGGCATGCATTTCACTGGTACTGAAAGCCACCAGAGAAAGAAATTTAAAATGAGAACCCCATAGTTTGATGAAAAGGCTAAATGAAGGCAAGGAGATTGTGATAGCTCACTGTCTCACACGCTAGCCTTTAGTGCATGGTAATCTTCCAGCACTGCCAGATTTGATTGAAAGATAATGCAAGATTTTTTTTCTTTCCACAATTTATAGCATGTATCCATTAGGAATAATTATGGTTGCATGATTTTTCTAGCTGTTATCTCTACAAGTGTTACTAATGGTTTTATCAATTACTCCCTGTCCAATAACTGCATGGTTGTAACCTAATTTAAACACACTCTATCACTAGGCTGATTTGTGTAGTAGTAAATGACAGCATTTGAAACACCAGCCAAATGACTCACTTCAGTGACTTAGTTAGTCCCTAATAATTAACAATTAGTGAGTACCTAGAGAAGGTTCAGGAGACTGCAACTCCCACGTTTCGCTTTCTTATCTAAGTACATAAGTTAGAGCGACTTCAGAGATTCAGATTAATAAAACTCCATCCTTTATGGATTTAGAGAATGCACATATATATACATATATTTATGTATACATACATACATAATTATATACACACATACCTATATAAGACTAATCTATAGGTCTTATATAGGTATATGTATATGAGCTGTTAATAACTCATATTTAAAGTTAAACAAATTGGGAGACTGATCTGTGTTTATATAGTTGTATCTTATTGAAATAAATAAATATGCTAAGACCCTACTTTGATAAGGTTTTGCCAATCCATCTCATCTTTATGCTTTAATTCAGAAGTAAAACCAGTATGCTAAAAGAAGAGTGGTGTTGGCAAATTTTTGCTATTTCTTGAACCTTAAAGGGAAGATACTATATGTGCAAAATGAGGGCCTCATTACAGATCATTAGTGGGAACTTTATGTACCGCTGAGGGCTCAGAAATGTATCGCTTCGTAGATCTAGCAGTGAAAAATTTAAAATCATTTTTTCTTTCCTTTTAATGAATGTAGAGTATGAATTTTCTTTAAAGACGTCATCACTAAGGGATTTTCAATGGAAATTATCCTAGTTTGAAAGTCTGAGCCTGAACTTAAGCTTAGAAAGATCATGAGTATAACATAGAAACTGCATGGAGGATAGTGATCATGAGCATAACATAGAAACTGCATGGAGGATAGTGATCATGAGTATAACATAGAAACTGCATGGAGGATAGTGATCATGAGTATAACATAGAAACTGCATGGAGGATAGTGATCATGAGTATAAAACAGAAAATGCATGGAGGATAGTGTTCTTGCCACGTGTTGTCCTACTGCAGAGTGTTAGTTTGTTTGGAATCACCCTGAGGAAACTCAAGTTACTTTTGCATAATTCACCAATTTGCCTATCTTGTCATGCCTTAGTTTAGTACGCCCTCCATGGTAATCACAAAGATAATCATTTAAGGAGATGGGCTGATGTACAGCAGAATGATGATCAAAAGCTTCACTGCACCCTCTGATGACATTCAAAGTGGTACCAGGATCCCGTACCTGGAGAAACATGGTGTTTACTTCATTCTGGATCAAATTATCTTAGTACATCTAGCAGATAAGATGTAAGTAGAATCAACTACAAAGATCTGTCACGGTCTTTTAGCTGTGGGATTCTAAAACATCACATCTTGAAACAAGCCTGTATTGATGCTAGCAGTTCACGGTACATTGTATCTTGGAAGCACATGCTCTTTAGTAATACTGAATAGATATGGAACCTGGTTTCTCCAGCTTACTTCACCATATGTAATAAGGAAGTCAAACATGTAAACTACTAAAAACCAGGACCCTAGCTACGGCCTACTATGGAGTACCATCCTATGTGTATGTGTTTGTGTGTGTGTGTGTGTGTGTGTGTGTGTGTGTGTGTGTGTGAGAGAGAGAGAGAGAGAGAGAGAGAGAGAGAGAGAGAGAGAGAGAGAGAGAGAGAGTGTCACCGTTCTGCAGTATTCACAAAAGAAAGCAGTGGAGAAAAGAAAATAATTCACTAGAGTTTTGACCATTTCCTGTGCAAGATCACAATGGCCAATTTTCAGAAATGGGTTTCTCTAATTTTCCCTTGTAGAAATGAGGTTATGAAATCGTCATAATAGCACAAAAAATGCCTTCTCGGAAAGCTGCTAAGAAAACTCTAACCATAATAGAAGGGCAAGGCCTTGTGATGTTTCTTACAATGCCATTGAAGCCCCACCCCTCCTTACCCAGTCATATTTGCATATTCTTTTGAAAACCACACATTGAGTATCTGTAGCCCCAGCTGATGTCATCGGGCACAGCATGCAGCCACTAGAAGTGGGACAATTATAATTTTTGTAGCTGATTAATCATCATGAAAAAGTAACAGTCAATTGACTCAATCATACAACCATGGTGATTAATCACACTTCACTTGTGTTTTTCCCCCAAGTATTTTACTGACAGTGCAGATGTTGGCTGATTTTCTCCTTTAGCCTTTTACTTGGTCACAGATGTTAAGTAATCACCTTGCCCTGATACTTGACTTACCCATAATCTTCAGTATTATAAGCCCTTAAAACAAAATGTGCTCCTTTCTTAGAAATCAAATGGCAGCATAGTCATTACTTAAAAAAAAAACAGGTTAATCAATACATGAAATCGCCATAATTGTGTTCTGCAATCACAGATGCTTTTTAAAAAAATAATTATGCTACTCCCTGGTTTGTTCCCCAGTGTCTGGTAAAACACTGGGAAAGATGCACCCCACACCCTTCCTAGAGTGTTACTAGTTCAATTCTGTTTACATTTAATCAAAAACTAGGTGTTCCGATCCAAATTCATAAAAAGCCTTACCTGGCTGCATATCATTATTAGACAGACATGGTTTACTCCTAAAAATAAAACACAAACGATGCTCTCACCTACATGCAATACACATTGAGACTTCTCAGTCACTGGTCCACAGAGCTGCAATGACTCCATTAGTGCCACGTCTGCAAAATTGTCACATGTGAAATGCTGACATTAAAGAAGCAATGACAAATGCAACAGTCTGTTGGTAAAACAACAACAACCAAACAGCAATATTCAAGGAGCAGTATGAATGATTATGAGTCAATTAAATTGTTTTATGGGACAAGGGACCACCTAGGATTCAAAGAAACAGACGTGGTACACATGCGTTTCCTTTGTAGAAGTGGGTGAGATATGTAGGAGATATGTGGCCATCAAATCCTAGCGGACAGGTCTGTGTGTCAAATGTCGCAAATGGAAATGTCTGAGGGAGAAGCGATGTGGCTGCCACAGAAAGAAATACCTTTCACCCACTCCGTAGAGTGGTGTCTGTAATTTCGGTATTGCTAATTTTAGGAAGAGGACTTCTCCCCTGATGCTTGACCTTCAGATACTCTTAGAGATCATTTCCCCTGTAGGAAATTGCCTTCATACCTACCAAAGTGGCATTGGGATTTGTCTGGGGCTACTGTCTTCAGCCTGCTAATAAAGAGCCTTTGGTCGGGTATAATTGTTAATAAACTAATTCTAAAAAATCCACTCAAATGTCACTTATAATCAGGGATTTCTGCTAGCCTAGGACCCCTGGGGAAGCCTTTGAAGCTATGAAACTTGCATATGATGGTAAGGATGAACATAAGGCGGTAGAAGACCACAATTATTTTATAGTCCCATTGTTTAAAATAAATCACGCAGGATGAAGCTCAGAATAATTCGCAGCTGTGAAACCAAAACGAAAGTAAAGGATGGTGAGGAGGACTGGGAGGAAGCTAACTCACTCCAGTCTTCTCTGGCTATGTCAGAGGCAGAGGTGAAGCAATGGCTGCTTATAATTTATAGCAGTAACATCGAGGCACAGAAGACAATACAAGAGCATTTCAGAGAAAGGGTACCCATGACATGAAACTATTTAGCACAATTAATCAAAAAGGCCTAATTATTCAATTAGATGGATAAATGAATCTTCTTAAAGTGGGTATGCAAAAAAGAGAGTGATGATGAAATCTTTCAAAGGGAAATGAGTGTAACAAATCAGCTAAATATGATCTCTTAAAAAATTCTGAATAATAAGTCAGTGATTATGTTTTAATTGGGCTTTAGCTTTATTATAATTGAGGACACTCATTATCTTGTTTTATTGTATTTATGATTTTAATATTCATACCATTTGGCACTTTATCTTTGTATACTTTCTACCGGGCTTGTTGCACTTCCTGGCTGATTAGTGCCTGGGTCAGTGTGAAGTGAATACAGATGTCTCAATAATGATCATCAGGATGTGGGCTGATGTGCAGTGTTTGAAGGTCTCCTATAAAGTCATCCTTTGTACAACTGAGACGCTTTTTCTTTTTTTTATAAAGCCCCATTCCTGTCTCTCTCAGTGCAAGCAACTCTGTTGCTAAGAGTCATCTGATGGAAAACAGACAGTGGTTTTCACCCTTCAGTGGATTGAGGAACCTCGTTTTAGAATACGATAACTGGTCCTAAAATAATAATTCATACACGTACATCTATCCTCTCTTGGGAGACATGCTTTATACAAAAAGTTGGAACTAATGGGTAATTCCTGCTCTTCCTCTGAGAGGGAAACAGGGCAAAGAGAACTAAGGGCAATTGCCTCACTCCCAGGACAAGCCACCCACAGGTCCAGAGGGCAGCTGAGCCACACATTGTTCCAATGCTTCCATCATTCCCCTCACCCTGTAAAAATGTACAAAAGTCAGAATTCTTACACACACAGGGAGTGAAGGGTGCACTCAGCAGTCAGTGAGAGTCAGCTGCCTCACATGTAAGAACTCTGAAATGGGCCTGTCAGAAGCCAATGGGTTTAACTATTTTATTCGTATGCACAGAAATTTTGTGAACCATAGTGGCATGTGTGAATATTTAATCCATTTTTCAAATTATTCAAATAATCAGTAAAAATTATACTTAGGATTTTATCTAGGTCAATAATTTTTCTGTTAGTCATGTTAAGATAAATTTATTTTTTGAATGTATAAGATAATAAATTATTTCTCCTTCCCTTTGTTGCCCCCAAATTATCTCAGATACCCTTCCTTGCCTTTTTCTTAAACTTCATGGCCTCTTCTCTCATGAATTGCTGCATATATATATATGTGTATATGTATGCGTCAGTGCCTGGCTCTGTGTCTGTGTCTATGTGTGTGTGTCACATGTCTGTGACTGTGTTTGTGTCATGTGTTTGTGACTGTGACTCTGTATCATGTGTCTGTGACTTTGTCTGTGTCTAAGTGTGTGAGTGTGTGTGGTGTGTGTGTGTCAATTCTGTGTGTCTGTGTCTGTGACTGTTTCTATGTGTTCTGTGAATGTGTCTGTGCTGTGTGTCTGAGACTGTATCATTGTTGTGTGTCTGTGTGTGACTGTGTCTGTGACTAAGTCTGTGTCACTGTCTATGTCTCTGTGTGTCTGTGCCATTCAGTGTTTGTGTCTTTGACTGTGCCATGTTTGTGCCTGTGTGTGTCTTTGTGTTTGCATCTGTGTATCTGTGTCTGTGTGTGTCTCTGTATATTTCTGCATGTGTCTGTGCTTTTGGCTGAATCTCTTTGTGTGTGTGTGTGTGTGTGTGTGTGTGTGTGTGTGTAAGAGAGAGAGAGAGAGAGAGACAGAGAGAGACAGAGAGACAGAGAGACAGAGAGAGAGAGAATATCTGTTCCTGTGTCTCTGAGTGTCAGAGTCTATTTCTGTGTGTCTGTGTCTGTGACTGTGTCTGTGTCTGTGACTGTGTCTGTGTCTGTGACTGTGACTGTGTCTCTGTGTCTGTGTCTGTGACTGTCTGTGTGTGGTGTGTCAGTGACTGTGTCTATAACTGTGTCTGTGACTGTTTCTGTATGTCTGTGTCTGTATGTGGTGTAACTGTGTCTGTGTGTGATGTAACTGTGTCTGTGACTGTTTCTGTGTATCTGTGTCTGTGAATGTGTCTGTGTGTGGTGTGTCTGTGACTGTTTCTGTATGTCTGTGTCTGTGTGTGGTGTAACTGTGTCTGTGGCTGTTTCTGTGTCTGTGTCTGTGAATGTGTCTGTGTGTGGTGTGTCTGTGACTGTGTCTGTGTGTCTGTAACTGTGTCTGTGACTGTGTCTGTGTGTCTGTGTCTGTGTGTGGTACATCTGTGTCTGTGTGTGGTGTGTCTGTGTCTGTGACTGTGTCTATGTGTCTGTGACTGTGTGTAGTGTAACTGTGTCTGGGTGTGGTGTTTCTGTGTCTGTATGTGGTATATCTGTGACTGTCTGTGAATGTGTCTGTGTATCTATGCCTGTGATTGTGTGGTGTGTCTGTGTTTGTGTGTTGTGTGTCTCTGTGTGGTGTGTCTGTGATTATGGCTGTGTGGCTGTGAAGGTGTCTGTGTATGGTGTGTCTGTGACTGTGTGTCTTGTGTCTATGTCTGTGACTATGTCTGTAACTGTGTCTTTGTGTGTATGTGTCTATGGCCCTGTCTGTGTCTTATGTCTCTGACTGTGACTTTGTCTGTGTCCTATGCTGTGTCTGTGTGTGTGTATATGTATGGCTCTGTCTGTGTCCTGCATCTGTGACTGTGACTATGTCTGTGTTATCCTTGTGTGTCTATGTCTATGTGTATATGTATATGTAGGTGTATATATGTGTATGTATTTATGTATATATTACTAAATAATGAATAAGTACTATTACTAAATAATAAATAAGTACAACCTAGTTAAACTCTGTAATGTTACATATATGCATATTTTCAAGAATGCTTTTTGATAATCAATTGATTTATTCTTCCCTGGGGAAGACTATTTCTCTTGCTCCAGAATAATCCCTAACTACATTCTGAACATTTGTCTTTATACCCACAAGTAAGTGTAGTCATCAACCCACATCAAGGAAACCTCTCATTGTAACAGATGAGGATCATTACAGAAAACCCACAACAAATCAATATGCCAAATTGTGTAGCCCAGTCCCAGTGGATATACCTACAAAATACTCCCACACCTAATGCTTGGGGATCACTGCAGAAGAAGTGGCAGATAGATTATAAGTGCTGTGTGATCGTGTTTTCTAGGAATGTCAAAGGCTACCTACACCCATAAAACCTCACCAACATGCCTACGTAAACATGAGCTCAACAAGGATAGCAATAGACATGTTAACATCGACAGTGGAAAACCTAACAGACCTCAAGCCTACTCAAAGACCTGCAGGCTTCCTTGCTGCAAGGAATGCTGCAAGTGGCTGCAAGGAATGC
Organism: Ondatra zibethicus; assembly: GCA_004026605.1. NCBI lineage: Eukaryota > Metazoa > Chordata > Mammalia > Rodentia > Cricetidae > Ondatra > Ondatra zibethicus. Next base: position 18,966 of record PVIU01021048.1, on the reverse strand, counting down.
TGCAAGTGGCAGGAGCAGCCTTTTTCCTTTCTGTAAAGCTAGCTTCGCTTGTTATCTGATGAATTCCTACATGCATGGTAAGCAATGCATTTTGATTACTTTCATCCTCTATCCTCTTTCTTCTGTTCCACTCGTTCTACTCCTATTACTCCCTACACTTCCTTTCCCATGTTCACATCATTGTTTTGTGACCCACGAGTTTAATCAGTGCCGTCTGTGTGACCATGGGTCTGCAGCTATCAGAGCCCGGTGGGCTCACAAGTGGGTACACGAGTGAAGACAGTGACTTTTCCCTTTCTGAAATTGAGCCATATACATTAGTTTGGTATGGACAGGTAGGGCCCAGAAACACCTCCCTCATTTATGAGTGGTTGCTGCTAAGTCCTGTCTTGTGCACTGTGCGGACAACTGCTGCCGCGTGCTCCTTCTAGCTATGGTGGTAGCTCAAAAGATAGGATGTAATCACCCTTCACACTCTTTCCCAGCCTTTATTTTCTTTCTGCCTCTTCTTCCATGATACTTTCTAAACATCAGAGGGATGCTATCAATGTTCTCTTTAGGATTAAGAATGCTGAACATTCAAGATCACAATTTCATAATAAGTTTAGGCTTTCATTTCAGGGAATATACAGAGGTGTGAATGGCTAAATTCATGATGGCAAGGGCATGATTTAGGTATTATTAAATAGAGGTCATGAAGCAAGTAATGCAAGTCATAACCAGAGACAGGTGCAGCTTTCAGACATACCTCTTAGAACTCCTTCTGGCAGCCAGTTTCTTCTCCTATTGGTCCTAAAATATTGCAAGTTGGAGACTGTTTGAAACATTGTATTATTGAAGACACTTCAGAGTCAAATTAATAACAGTATGTGTCTGGACCCTGAAAGCTCATATTAACTTATACAGTAAAATTTATTTAGTTCATATTTATTTAAAAGACTCTTTAGACTAAAGAGTCCTACTGCTGTTCAAAAGTCCAAAGTTCAAAATACCTTTTGAGAGACAAGTAATGGCAGAAGTACATTCCCACCCCGTATTCTGGGATTTGTCTCTCTTCCTGAGAAACTTGCTTTCTCTCAACCCTGCCGCTTAAATCTGATTACAGTGCCTTCATTGAACTCCAGTTCTTCTCAGCTAGTCCTAAAATTATTTTCTTAATTGAATCCATGAATCCAGGCTTGGCCTGCTAGTGTCTAGATCCCCAAAGGCAAGGAGCACCCCCAGGCTGCCACAGGTGATAGAGGTACTCTGCTTCCCACCTCTGCTTTCCACAATGCTGGGGAAATCACCCTGAAACTGTAAGGCACTGGGATGTGAAAAGGAAAAATTTGCTTCCTGGAGACAAAGTTACCTGTCTTCATTAGGATTCCAAGGCAATTTCTGGGATCAAGAATAAGATCGCCCCCAAGTTTATACACATTTGTTTCTGAAGACAGCATTATTGCTATTTAACATAGTGTAATATTATTTTTATGTTAGCAACTTTGATAAATGTTAATAGTTTAATTTCTTTTAACTCATCAGCTGGTGGGAATCTTAACTCTGAATCCAGGATAAAAGGTGCTTAACCTTTCCTCTGTCCGCATGTCCCCTGCTTTCTAGCCTGCCTTAGTTTTGATCATGAAGGGGAAGAGCTCGGTGGTAGGAGTAGCCCTCACTGTGGTAGCACACATATAGCCACAGACATGAAGCAGAGGACAAGGTGAGAACCTGGGGGTCTACCTTTCAAAAGACTACTTTTAATGACCTGGCTCATCCAGTCTTACTCTATCCAATAAAGGATCCACAGCCTTCAAATTAGCACCACTGAGTGGGGACTGACCAGTCAGAGACTAGATTGTGAGAGACATTTCAAATACAGACCATAATACTTCTTAGCTTTTTTTTATCATCATTGTTGGGATTGACTTTTATCTAGGTGGGTAGTGTTGAATTTCGGTTTTCTTCTCTAGGTTGCTTGTTTCTTTCCTAAGCTGAATCTTCACACGCTGCATAGTTCCTGGGTTTGGACAAGCCTTCCTGCTTCACATTCAGCTTTTTGACCTACTTCTGATTTGGTTTTCTTTTACTCTATTCCACAAAGTAAGTTCCTTCTCTTTTAAGAGTTTAGATCACATTATCTAAATATACAGGAACTTCGGGTATCTCAGAGTAATTTGTCCCTCTTCCCTCTGTAACCAAAAGTAATGGCTATTGTCCACGCTCTCCTTAGAGTCACAACTTGTCACCTTAGGCCTCTATGAATTTACCCCTGGAGCATGAGATGTGAGAGCTCTATATTAGTTCCAGACAATAATATATTTTTATGCATTAAGTATTTTAATGATTTGTGCCATATATTGTATTATAGCAGAAAGTATTTTCCCATCCAAACATATACAGACAAAGTATCGGTTACTGAAATCTAAAACCTAAGGTGACTTTTCTATGTTCAAGAAAGACAGGAAGAATTTTCGCCAAACTTTTATGTAAGAGATTAACTTACCAGTTCCACAATATAACAACAAATCATTTCAACTATGAATTATATTATTTCTCTTAATGAAATCATATATATCAGCAAATGAATTTAAATGTAATACTTCAAAAAGGCAAAAATAAAGTGAAGTAATATTTGAGTTATTTTCCATACAATTCTACAATTAAGTTCAGGATAAAAATTAATTGATATAACTTATGCACATTAGAAGAATTTTTAAAAATAAAAAAGTCCATAATGTCACCTACCACTCTTTTGACTGGGTTAGCTGAAAGACTATGAGAAGAAAATCCACCTGTCATTCAGTTTAATTTCTTGTGTTTAGAGCTCTACAACATTCTGTATAAAACTAATCAATAAAAAGGATTTATGAGGCCCTGAAACAGAACAGTCGAAAGGAGGAAATTATAGTCAGTTTTAGTTATTAAAGATTTTCACCACGAAATTTAGTATGAGGGAGCAGTTATACATCTTCTTTAGCTGAAACAGGGCATTTATCAAGCACATGTACTAGGGAGACAATTGTGCTTTGGTCTGCGGTAGTGTGTCTTTATTTGTTGCTCACCATTAAAGTGTAGAAGGTCCCAACAGAAACAAGATGAGGAAAGTCACATGTAAAAAAGCAAACAAACCAGGAAACAATGAAAGCCTTGTCTCATATAGTCAAGAAAAGAAAGCATTCCTGCCCATATGAAATTGGTCTGCTTGATTAATTTTTATTAGTTTCAAATGAATAAATTTAAGACAGGGCAACATAAATAGGCAAGGGAGAGCAGAGGTAAGGAAGAAAAAGCAAAAGTGACCATCACTTCAAATAGATTTTGACTCACATGGATACAAAGTGAGGCTATAGCTAGTAATACTCATAGACATGGTCACTATTGGTTTTCACCATAGTATTTGCAGAAACATGCCTAACATCTTTCAGTAGTTACATATGATCTTCTTAATGTGTTTGCTTGCTGACTGACTTCTCAAAGACAATCACAAAGAACTTGGGTACATGCTATCGTGACTCCATGCTTAGATACATTTCATACCATGATAATGTGAGAAAATCCAAGTTTAGCTTTACCTTGATGAATTACAAATGACAGATGGAAAACTGCAATACTTTGAAAATAAAAAAATACAATTACATACCTATCATAAAATTGCTATAATAATGGTGCTTAGTGTTTGCACTGAATTCCTCATCTGCAAAATACTTTAGCACTAATTATGCCTCATAGCACTCCTGAAAGGCAGGTAAGCATTGTTATTGCCATTCTACAGAAGGGGAAAATGAGGTGTATTGGATGAACATCTTTGCCCAAGGCTATTGAGAGTAAATAGAAAAGCTTGGTTTACTGTCTAGGGGCTCAGGGTTTTGTTTTTTTGTTTGTTTGTTTGTTTGTTTTTCTGTTTGGAGGACTAGGAAACTATCACCCTTTCAACTAAAATAATGAAGGCTCAGCATTATTTCTCTTTTGAAAAGACGCACTGATGTATCAGCTGATACTGATTTACTTAAAAACTGAAATTAACTTACCTTCAAAAATCAATAAACATCTGACCCCAGTTCCTTACTGGTGTCCTTCATTTCCTTATTGTCTTAACAATTATACCACAGAATGGCTTCAAAGAACGACTAGAAAATGGGTACTTTGCAGTTGCTGTCACCTGGTTTCAAAACATTGGGATTTGGGTTTGTTTTGAAAAATTATTCAAAAGGTATAGCTTTTGTTTTTTTTAAAATACAAATCCTACCAACCGGCTTTATTTCAAAGTTTTGACAAGATTTTTCACTACTAATAAACAACAGTGGTTGGAAATTTTAAAATTCTATAATATATGAGGGCAAAATAATATTTATTTCCCTCTACTGAATAATTCTTTCTGCAATCTTCTTGACTCCAAAAATAATTTTTTTAAAAAAAAAGCAGAGTAAATTCTCTATTTGAAATTATTCAGGAGTCTACATATTGCTGGAATGCAGATGGGGAAGCTACTTGTTTGAAGGCTCTGCAAAAGTGGAGACAAAGTATAAAATATTAGCTGGCATTTTAGGACAAATTTTCTTTTCTTCCTTTCTGGATGATCAATAATATCACGGGCCATGTTTTTATATAGTATTAGTTAGCTTTTTCGTTGCTGTAACAAGTACCTGAGAAAAGAAATTTATAAATGAAGGACTTACCTCATCATTGGACTTTGGAGGCGTCAGTCCACACATCTGTGTTAGTCTGAGGTGAGATGGAGTGTTATGATCTAGGATGTGGTGGAACAGACCTGCAGCCAGAGAGCAAGAATTATCAGGCGGAAGGGAACAAGGACAAGAGCAGTCCTTCTAGAACGTGCCTCTGCTGACTTGCCCTTCATCTAGTTTCCACCCACTATTTTCTAGGACCTTCCATTAGTGAGATCAGATTATGAATCCACAAAGGGGATAAACTCTTGATTAGGTCAGAGAATTTACAATCTAGTCATTGAGCCACATACAATCATGATAAATTCCCAAACCCAATACCAGCTGAAATGCAATAATCTGCAACAACAGTGGGAAACATACTAAGACTCTCAGAAGAACATATACAATTCAGTCATATTTTGCTGTTTACCCATGTGCTGAAGAAACCAGCAAAGGACCAGAGATATCCATTTTATTGTTTTGTTCCTTTGTTTTGTTATTTTGGTTGTTTTTCTTTGTTTTGATTTTTTTCTTTTGCGGAGGACAGAGGTACAAGACAGGGTTTCTCTGTGTAGCTTTGGAGCCTGTAGACCAGGCCGCCCTCGAACTCACAGAGATCAGCTGATTAAAGGCATGTGCCTCCACCGCTAGGCTCTGTTTTACTGTTTTAATATTAAGAACAGTATTCACCAAATTCCCTTGATTCACACATGTGTCAAGAAAAAGTATTCTTGGAAAATTTTTAAATAAAAGTTCTCAACAATGAAAATATTTTAAACATAGAATGTGATTATGGTTACTAAACTCTGAACAAACTACAAGCATTGGAATGTGTACTTCAGTTTGTAAATTTTATAAATTGTGAATTGTAACTCTATAAATTACATTTTTTAATTTTCAGAAAATGCCAGTGTACCACTCCTTTTGTAATAATGGTAATAATCTATTCTAGCTTTCACGAACTTTGTACCATACATTTAGAATATAGTCTTCAGGGTATTTTAACAGATTACCTTTTCTCTTCTCCTTCTGTGACTCCACTCTTCTGAAGCCACTTGATTGAATACCTTCTGTCTGTTCTCCACATTTAAACCACACAATGGAACACTTGAGACAAACATCATGGCAAACAGTGAATAACGGGCATGCTTCATGTCAGAGAAAATCATCTCCTGACTTAAAAAATATGACATATGAGAATGTTGGGTTAACTTGTTTGCCATCATAATTTTCCAGTGTAAGTGATTACTATCATTGTACAGCCAGTCATTTGGAACTCAGGGTTCCACCCTGGTTCCTTTTGCTTAATATTAAACTTTGAAAGACTGCAGTGAGCAGGGACCACACCTAATTACCACAATATGTGAATGTGCTGAATATGTCATGAATAAATTCATGAGAAATGAGACTCACTGATTTAGTGATAATTACATATAATTATATATATAACTATATATTGCCTAATATATGTATTTATAGTATATATAATATATAATAATTTTAGGCATCAAAGCCTAAACTCTTATATGACACAAAGAGACAATAACTTGCAAAATAACTTAGTTTAAGACATATATGTATGATTGCATAACGATAGAGCTTGAAAACTATTTCAATCTTGACAGGCCAAGTCACACCACTCTGTTAGGTAAACATTTCAGAATGAATAATCCAGATATATTGAAACCAAGATGAAAGAAGTGTTGAAGGGATTGTTAGCATTGAATTTATTCTGTACCACCGTTTTCCACAAAGTGGCCATGATTACTTTAGAAAATCTAGTAAAAATAATTAGATACTTGTAATGGCTCATTTTATGCAAATTTGACATAGCCTAGAGTCATCTGAGAGGAGTGAACCTCAACTGAAGAAAAATGCCTTCATAAGATAAGACTGTAGGCAGTCTGTGGGACATTTTCTTTATTAGTGATTGATGTGGGAGGGCAAAGACAATTCTGGGTGGAGCCATAGCTGGTTTGGTGGTTTGGGATGCTATAAAAGAGAAGGATGAGCAATTCATGAGGAACAATCCAATAGCAACATCACACCTACAGGCCTCTATAATAGTTCTTGCCTCCAGGTTGTTGCCCACCTAGAGCTTGCCTTCTCTCCTCGAGTTGTTATGATCATGGACTTCATCAAAGCAATAAAATCCCTATCTAAGGCAATATTCATTTACAAAACTAACATATTTAAGAGTGTCATAGTGACAAACACCTAAAGTTCTATCATTTAAGAAGTCAAACTTACACTATTTGCAGATGACATGATAGTTTACATAAGTGACACTAAAAATTCTACCAGGGAACTCCTAGAGTTGAAAAGTGTCTTCAGGATGTAATATGGCAGAAATTATAAAAAATTCAGTAGCCCTTCTACATACAGATGACAAACAGGCTAAGAAAGAAATCAGAGAAACATCACCCTTTTTTATTGATTATTATTGAGCTCTACATTTTTCTTTTCTCCCCTCCCTGCCTCTCCCGTCTCCTTCATCCCTCTCCTAAGGTATCCATGCTCCCAATTTACTCAGGAGATTTTGTCTTTTTCTACTTCCCATGTAGATTAGATCCATGTATGTCTCTCTTAGGGTCCTCATTGTTGTCTAAGTTCTCTGGAATTGTGATTTGTGGGTTGGTTTTCTTTGCTTTATGTTTAAAAATCACTTATGAGTGAGTACATGTGATAGTTGTCTTTCTGAATATGGGTTACCTCATTCAAAATGATGTTTTCTAGATCCATCCATTTGCCTGCAAAATTCAAGATTATTTTTTCTGCTGTGTAGTACTCCATTGTTTAAATGTACCATATTTTCCTTATCCATTCTTAGGTTGAGGGACATTGAGATTGTTTCCAGGTTCCGGCTATGACACACAATGCTGCTATGAACATAGTTGAGCACATGTCCTTGTGGCACGATTGAGCATCCTTTGGATATATACCCAAAAGTGGTATTACTGGGTCTTGAGGAAGGTTGTTTCCTAATTTTCTGAGAAATCGCCACACTGACATCCAAAGAGGCTGTACCAGATTGTATTCCCACCAGCAATGCAGAAGTGTTCCCTTTTCCCCACAACCTCTCCAGCATAAGTTGTCATCAGTGTTTTTGATCTTGGCCATACTTACAGGTGTAAGATGGAATCTCAGAGTTGTTTTGATTTGCATTTCTCTGATGATTAAGGAACATCACCCTCTATAATAGCCACAAACAACATAAAATATCTTGGGATAACTCTGGCAAACAAGTGAAAGACCTGTATGATAAAAACTTTCAGTCTTTAAAGAAAGAAATTGAAGAAGATATCAAAAAATGGAAAGATCTCCTATGTTCTTGGATAGGTAGCATCAACATAGTAAAAATGGCAGTCTTACCAAAAGCAATCTACATACTGAATGCAATCTCCATCAAAATCCCAGGACAATTTTTCCCAGAACTTGAAAGAACAATATTCAACTTCATATGGAAAAACAAAAAACCTAGGATAGCCAAAACACTCCTGTACAAGAAATGTACTTCTGGAGGCATCACTATTCCTGACTTCAAGCTCTATTATAGAGCTATATTAATGAAAACAGCTTTGTATTGGTGTAAAAACTGATAGGTTGACCAATGGAATAAAAAAATCCTGATATTAATCCACACACCTGTGAACACATTATTTTTGACAAACAAGCTAAAATTATAAAATGGAAAAAATAATGCATCTTCAACAAATGGTGCTGGCATAACTGGATGTCTACATGTGGAAGAATGCAAATAGATCCATATTTATCCCCATGACAAAACTCAATTCCAAATGGATCAAAGAATTCAACATAAATCTAGCTACACTGAACCTCATAGAAGAGAAAGTGGGAAATGACCTTGAAAGCATTGGCACAGGAGATCTACATATAATACTGCAGGCAGAGACTGCTTGTTTGTTTCCTGGCCACCCATACCTGAAATAATCACACAGAAACTGTATTAATTAAAATACTGCTTGGCCTTTTAGTTCAGGATTCTTATTAACTAACTCTTACATCTTAAATTAACCCATTTATATTATTTTGTATTTTACCACAAGGCTCGTGGTTTACCAGTAAGGTTCCCAGCATCTGTTCTTTAGGTATCTACATGATGTCTCTCTAACTCCACCTTCTTTCTCCCATCATTCAGTTTACTTTTCCCACCTAGCTTTATTCTGCCCTGCTGTAGGCCCAAGAGTTTCTTTATTCATTAACCAATAAAAGCAACACACATACAGAAGGACTTCCTACATCATAATACCAGTAGCACAGACACTGAGTCAACAACTAATAAATGGGACCTCATGAAACTGAGAAGCTTCTGTAAGGCAAAGGACACAGTTAGCAAGACAAAAACGGCAACCTATGGAATGGGAAGAAAATTTCATTAACCCTATTTTGGACAGAGGTCTGATCTCCAAAATATACAAAGAACTGAAGAAACTAGATATCAAAATACCGAATAATCTAATTTTAAAATGGGGTAGCGATCTAAACAAAGAATTCTCAACAGAGGAATCTCTAATGGCTGAAAGGCACTTAAGGAACTGCTCAACATCCTTACCCATCAGGGAAATGCAAATCAAACCAATTCTGAGATAACACCTTACTATAGTCAGGATGAATAAAATAAAAAAAAATAATGTCTGTTTATTCTGGAGAGAATGCAAAATGAGGGGAACACTCCCACATTGCTGGTGGGAATGCAAACTTATACAGCCACTTTGGAAATCAGTAAGGCAATTTCTCAAAAAACTGGATATCAATCTCCCCAAGACCAAGCAATACCACTATTGGGCATATACCCCAAGGATTTAGACCCATACCACGAGGACAGTTGCCTAACCATGTTTATAACAGCATTATTCATAATATCCAGAACCCAGAAATAACCTAGATGCCCCTCAACTGAAGAATGGACAAAGAAAATGTGGTACATTTAACAATGGAGTACTACTCAGTGATAAAAACAGTCTTGAAATTAGCAGGCAAATAGATAGAACTAGGAAAAGCTATCCTGAGTGAGGTAACCCAGAACAGAAAGATAAACATGGTATGTACTCACTCATAAGGGGATATTAGACATAAAGCAAAGGATAACCAGTCTACAACCCACAACCCCAGAGAATACATGAAACAAGGATAACCCTAAGAGCGACATATATGGATCTCCCTGGGAAGGAGAAGTAGACAAGATCTCCTGAGTAAATTTGCAGCATGAGGGGAGGGAGGAGAATGCTGGGGGTAAGGGTAAGGCAAAAGGGAAGCGGGGAGGAGAGCATGATGGATCGAGAAGATCAAGTTAGGTAACGAACAGAGAGGGAGAACAAGGAAAGAGATACCTTCAAAGATGGAGCCATTGTAGGTTTAGCGAGAAACCAGGCACTAGGGAAACTTCCAGGAAACCACAAGGATGACCCCAGGTAAGAATCTAAGCAATAGTGAAGAGAACACCTAAACTGCCCTTCCCCTGTAATTGATGACTACCTTAACTGTCAGCCTAGAACCTTCATCCTGTAACTGATGGAAGCAGATTTGAGAACCACAGCTAAGCACTGGGCCTCACTCCTGGTGTTCAGTCATAGGTAGGGGGTAGAAACATTACAAGCAAAGGGATGTAGACCATGATGGGGATAGCCACAGAAACAGCTGACTCGAGCTAGTGCGAGCTCACAGACCTCAAACTGACAACAATGCAAGACTGAAATGGGCCTCTGAATGAGTGTAACAGTTGTCTAGCATGGGCAGTTGGTCGGACCACTAACAGGGGAACCAGTATTTATCCCTAGTACATAAACTGGAGCCCATTCTCCAATGAGGGGTACCTTTCTCAGGATGCAGGAGGGAGGGCCTTGGTCCTGCCTCAAGTGATAAGACAGACTTTGTTGACTCCCCATGCAAGACATCACCCTGTCTGAGACACAGTTAAGGGTAGGGTGGGGAGAAGGAGTGGGGGGACAGGAGGCAGAGGGAACTGGGATTGGTATATAAAATAAGACTCTTTTAAAAGTAAAAATGAAAATAAAAATAAAGAGATAGAGAAGAGAATTAGTTCACAGACTTCTTTGGCTATATAACCAGTTCAAGGCCATTCAGAGATACATGAAAACTTTTCTGAAAAATGCAATAACAACAAATCACAAAAGCTGTACATTTAAACTCATAACTTTGAAACAGAATACATAGAAATGAGTTAACACATTTAAACAAACGTGAATTTTCAATTATTATTTAAAGTTCCTATCCATATTAGCACAGGATATCAATCATATTATAAATATTTTCACTTGTCAATATTCTATAATAACATAATTGTGGTATTTATATTCTAGAAACTAAATACAATATATAATTAAATTCTAATCATTTCTTCATAAGTATATATTTTAGCGTGAGTGCATTTTTAAATTACCATACATTATATCTTCTAAGATAACTGTATTTATAAATTTTATTCTATATCTGTAATCATTTACCATTTAATCTGATATTAAAGTTTTATATATGAAGTACAAATTATCGTAACTTTTTATACTCTATGACAAAAGCTGTCAGTATCTTTAACTAATTAGTGTATTATATTAAAATATATGAACATTGTTCTTTTCCTCAGCCTTTAGCATCATAGCTAATGTCTTTCGAAAAAACTAAATATTTATTTGAAATATCTTTTTGTTTTGTTTTGTTTGTTTTTCATGACAGGGCTTCTGTCCTGGAATTAGCTCTTGAAGACCAGACTGGCCTCAAACTCACAGAGATTTGCCTGCCTCTGCCACCTGAATGCTGGCATTAAAGGTGTGCAACAACACTATCTGGCTATTGACATTCCTTTTATATTATCTCATATAATCATAATGGTATTCTTATAAATATTGCTAATAATATTAATAATCATTGTCTCTCAGATTCTAGCAACCTTTTGATATATTTTAGGAATGTTTAAATAGATCATATTCCACCACAAATTGCTATGTTCATAGCAGCATTGTTTGTAATAGCCAGAACCTGGAAACAACCTAGGTGCCCCTCAATGGAAGAATGGTTCAAGAAAGTGTGGATTATATACTCATTAGAATGCTACTCAGCGGTAAAAAACAAGGACATCTTGAAGTTTGCATGCAAATGGATGGAAATAGAAAACACTATCCTGAGTGAGGTAACCCAAACCCAAACAGACGATTATGGTATGTACTCATCCATTAGTGGACTCTAGCCATAAATAAAGGACACTAAGCTTATAGCTCACAAGCCCAATAGCAAGGTGAACCCAAGGGAAAACATATATACATCCTCCTGGAAATTGAAAGCAAACAAGATCGCTAGGCAAAAGTTGGAAGCACGGGGGCAGGGATAGAGGTAGGGGGAGAGGGGTAGGGAAAAGGGAGAGGGGGAAGGAGAAGGGAGAAAAGAAGGACAGGGGAGAGCTTGGGGGAGTGGGAGTGTGGAGATGGAGGAAATGTGGATATTGGAGAAGGGAATAAGATATCTACATTAAGGGAGTCATTTTAGGATGGGCAAGATACTTCGCCTGGGAGGGGATCCCAGGTGTCCACGGGGATGTCCCCAGCTAGGCCCTTGGGCAGCAGAGGAGAGAATGCCTGAACTAGCCTTGTCCCATAGTTACATTGATGAATATCTTGATCATCACTGTAGAAATTTCATCCGATGGATGGAGATAGAGGCAAAGACCCCTATTCACAGCAGAGCAATGGACTGAGCTCCCAAGGTCCAGTCGAAGAGCAGAAGGTGGGAGATGAGCAAGGAAGTTAGGACCCTGAGGGGCTGGTCCACCCACTGAGACAGTGTGCCTGATCTAATGGGAGCTCACCAAATCCAGCTGGACTGGGACTGAACGAGCATATGATCAAACTGGACTCTCTGAATGTGGCTGCCAATGGGGGCAGACTGAGAAGCCATCAACAATGACACTATTACCTATCTCTTCTGCATGTATTATCTTTTTGGGAACTTAGTCTATTTGGATGCACACCTTCCTAGGCTGGGATGGACTGGGGGAGGGCCTTGGACTTCCCACAGGGCAGGGCACCATGCCCTCTTTTAAGGAAGCAGGGGGAGGGAGAAGGGTTGGGGAGGAGCGGGAGGTGACTGGGAGAAGGGGAGGAAATGTAAATTTTTTTGAATGAAACAAAATAAAAGAATATGAAAAAAAAAGAATATATGTTCAACTTCCAGCAAGTGGAAAAAGTGTACGGTGTTTACAGCATGAACTTTACATACATGGCTTTAGCTCATAGAGTCCATCTATCTTTGGAAATAGTTGAATTACCCCATGTGTAGAAGAGCTATGCAGTTTAGACAGCCATGTAGGAGAGATGTCATAGGTATAGTGCCTGAGAGTCTTAAATATTACATTGTCACAGAAAACTCCATTTTTTCTGGCTTTGATAGTCTTTCTGATCTCTCTTTCACAAGGATCTCTGAGCCTTAGATTCGAGAGTAGTGCTGTGATATATTAGTTGGGACTGGGCCCTACAACTCTGCATTTTGATTTGTTGTGGGTTTCTGTAATGGTCTCTGCTGCAAAGAGAAGATTCCTTGAAAACAAGTGAAGATTACACTTATTTATGGGTATAAGTACAAGTAGTAAAAATGCATTTAGGTTTATGCTGGTTTATTAAAGTATCAGCTGCATGTACTTTTAGCATTTTAAAATTCCCCCTTTTTTTCATGAGGATTTGTGTATTATAGGTTGTGGTTGAGAAATCATCATTTTTTAACAAAGTTGTTAACTGTATCTGTACTATTACTTCAAAAGCCTCCATCTTGTAATTCTTAGTTTGTGACATACATTTTATGAGCTAAATTTCTATGAATATTCCAGTGTGTTGCATTACTCTCTTCTGTTCTGTTATTCTAATTTCTTTATTCAGAACCACAGAATATTTGTAACATCATCTTTAAACACCTTTATTACAGTGAAGTTTTTATTTTTCCTTTCCCTAGTTTTCACTTTTATCTTTACCTATTCATTCTTCCACATCAAATTTAGAAATTTTCTTCATGATCCCAAATAACATGTTATGTATAATTACTTTGGAAGCCATGTGCATATTTTATAAACTCCGGTGCTACTCAATACAGTTTCTTCATATTGTATCACCAATTTTATTTCTACTGCTTTGTAAAATATCATAAAACTGATCATGTAGATTATGTGGATTTCTTAATAAATGTTACTAAAATGTGAATAGTACCTTTTCTCATTATGTTCTCTAATTGGTTATTTCTGCTATGCAGAAAAACTATCAACATCACCATTTAATTTGTATCCAATCATTGTAATGAACTTCAATATTAATTCTCATAGTTTTGTAGATTATCCCTTGAGTTTTCTATTTAAATAGTCATATCATATGCAAATAATAGAAAAATTGCCTTTTCTTATTTCACTATTATATTTTATTTAGCAAGAATATCTAGATCTGTTAACTTACATGTAAAGATTTGCAAACAAATATAATGCTGAATTTTTCTCTCTTTTTTATTGATTTTTATTGAGTTCTACATTTTTCTCTGCTCCCCTCCCTGCCCTTCCCATCCCCCTTTCAACCCTCCTCCAAGGTCCCCATGCTCCCAATTTACTCAAGAGATCTTGTCTTTTTCTACTTCCCATGTAGATTAGATCTATGTGTAGATCTAATGCTGAATTTTTAAAATAGTATTTCCATCAATTCTTTCAAAATTTCATATACTATATTTTAATCACATTCACACATCCCCAGCTCTTCTGCATTCTCACCTCCCTACTCACCCAACTCTGGCTTTTCTTCCTTTCTTTTTTTTTTTCTTTATGTTTCTAAGAAACACTGAGGCCAGTATTTGTTGCCCAACAACTCTTGGGAGTATGGCAGACCTATAATGCTTGTGACCTTAAAGAAAGCTGACTTCCTCTCTGTCAGAAGCCTACAGTTCCTCAGCTAGTGGTGTGATCTTGTGCCCCTTCCCTTCCCCATTGTGTCTGGCTCATATTTATACCTGTCTTGTGCATGTTATTATGCTCACTAGGAGTTCATCCGTCAATTGCTCTGTTTTGTCCAAAAATCACTATTTTCTTGAAGTCATCTTTTACCCCTGACTCTTAAAGTTTTCCCACATACTGTTCTGTGGAGCTCCCAGATCTTCAGTGAGAATGTTTCATATGTATGGTACACTTAGGGATAACCATTCCATAGTCTCTTATCCATTTTACATTGATTAGTTGAAAGTCTGTATGTTAATTGTTATCTTCTGTGAGAAGATGCCTCTAGTATGAGAATTAAAAAGTTTATGAGTCTATGGGAATAGTGATAAATTATCAAGAGTAATTTCAATATTATGTAAATTTGACAGAATATTAAACTCATCACTAGGGCTTATGAGTTACCTGGCCACATGTTCTGAATCTTTCACAAATGGTGCCTGTCAAATTGGGTAGCTCCATGTAATACTGGTTGTTATATTTTCCTTAATTAAAATAGAATTACAGTCTTTCTCTATTCCTTTACTCTCTCTTACCCCTCCATGCCCACCTCATTCTTCACTCCTTTAAATCACAGCCCCCCCCCCGTGTGTGTGTATTTAAAAATTGCTATGTTTCTTTAGCTTTGCCTGCATGTATGCTTCAAGAGCTTACCACTCATTATTGGAATACCAATAATGAGCCTTATTCTTGGGGAAGATTATTTCTTCTCTTTAAAAGTTGTTTCATGCTTACAGCTCTTCATCTTGGGGTTGGAACCCATGAAATTTCCCACATCTATGTTGGAACATCAACTGATGTTGGAATTTTTCAGGTCTTTCTTCAGAAGTTATGATGTTAAAGTTTCATGGATATAGCTTCCCTGACATAGGAGAAGGCACTGACATATCAATAGCACAAGTCTTGAACACAAGAACCAGAAAGCATCATGGAAAAGTAGATGGAAGATTGTGAGAGCCAGGAGACAAGGAAAATTTCTAAGAGAATATTGGATGCTATTAAAAATACTATTAAGGTACGTTTTTTAACTTTGTAATTAGTACTAATGTTGCTGAAGATGTCTTTTGCCAATAAAGGAGAGCAAATAAAATATTAAGAACAATACTTTTTTGGTTTACCATTTGTTTCTCTGTTTATTTATTTATTTATTCCCTCTCAATCACCCTGCTTATTTACCCAAAGACATTACATTATAATTTCAAACATTTAAACACACACACACACACACACACACACACACACACACACACACCTCTATTTGTTACTGAAAATAAAAAAGAAACAGTTTTCCTGGGCTAAATGTTCTATTTGTGAACTGGTGGATTCCTAGAACCTGTGTCTCAGAGTTTAAACTTATACTGTCACATATTCAGTTTTATAGTTAAAAAAAACTTTGTCCTTGAACTTTGGTATATTTTCTCAATTTTTAATTATACCACATGTTATTATTTATGTTTTCATGGTTCAGATTAAGTCAGAACCATGCACACTCAATGTTTTCCATCAAAAGCTATAACTTGCTGCTAACCATTGTGTATAACAGATGCTGAGTCACCTATTTATGGCTACAATAAGAATCTCAAGCATTCCTCAGTTTCCAATAAGTCTTACCAGGTTCATATACTATGTCAATAAATAGAAACATTCTAACTTCATTCTCCAAATCCTTGACACCATATAGGAGATAATCAAGGTAAATACAGCTTAAGAGATTTTGCCTGTGGTTCATTTAAGGTTATGTAATTACAAGGCAATGTTATTTGTTAACATTTTTATTGACTTTTATTGAGCTCTACACTTTTCTCTGCTCCGCTTCCTGTATCTCCCCTGCCCATCAACCCTCTACCAAGGGTCCCATGCTCCCAATTTACTCAGGAGATCTTGTCTTTTTCTACTTCCCATGCAGATTAGATTAATGTATGTCTCTCATTCTTGTCTAGGTTCTCTGGGATTGTGATTTGTGGGTTGGTTTTCTTTGCTTTATATTTAAAAACTACTTATGAGAGAGTGTACATGATAGTTGTTTTTCTGGGTCTGGGTTACTTCACTCAAAATGATATTTTCTAGCTCCATCCATTTTCCTGCAAAATTCGAGATGTCGTTTTTTTCTGCTGTGTAGTACTTCATTGTGCAAATGTACCACATTTTCCTTATCTATTCTTCAGTCAAGGGACATTTAGGTTGTTTCCAGGTTCTGACTATGACAAACAATGCTGCTCTGAACATAGGTGAGCACATGTTCTTGTGGCACAATTGAACATCCTTTGGATATATACTCAAAAGTGGTATTACTGGGTCTTGCAGAAGGCTGTTTCCTAATTTTCTGAGAAATCTCCACACTGACATCCAAAGGGGCTATACCAGCTTGCATTCCCACCAGCAATGCAGGAGTGTTTCCTTTACCTTTCCAGGATAAGTTGTCATCAGTGTTTTTGATCTTGGCCATTCTTACAGGTGTAAGATAGAATCTCAGAGTTGTTTTGATTTGCATTTTTTCTGATGACTAGGGATGTTGAGCATTTCCTTAAGTGTCTTTCAACCATTTTAGATTCATCTCTTGAGAGTTATCTCTTTAGGTCTGTATTCTATTTTTTATTGGATTATTTGTTCTTTTGATGACCAATTTCTTGAGTTCTTTGTGTATTTTGGAGATCTGACCTCTGTCTGATGTGTTTTTTAAGACATAGTCTCAAAACAGTTAATTCTGCAAATAACCACAGAGCTGATTTACTAAACTTCTCCATCTGAATGTATAAAGGTTTATATGGCTTATACAAATACATCTTTAGATATGCATCTTTATGCATTTAGATACAGGTGTTGGAATATGGATAATGAAAGTTTTTAGTCTCTTGGGTAATGGTGTCTTCAAATAAAGACACCTGCCCAAAGTTCTGTTAGAAAATAGTTTGGGTCTTTATACTTCAGTATGTTTGGTAAGGAGGCAATGAGGTATCATCCTTCTGCTGTACAGGAATACTGAATTTTCTAATATAGACAAAGAAGTCAAAGCCATTAATTAATTTGCTTCAACATTTGCATTATTGTGTTCTTTATCAGAAAATTCTGCCCTTACCAGGCCTCACTCAAATGCTATGTTCACTTTCAATCTGAAGTTTTTGTGTTTTTGTGAGTTTACATTCTTCTTTTTCTATTTTCATAGAAACTGTTTAGGATGTTTGTAAACACTGAGAAAAGAACTAATTGGCAGGTGACTTAAAAATCTAAATCCAGGAAAGATATGCAGCATCTTTAACTAGGGACAAAATTGCACAGAAACTCAGAAAAGGCTTAGTTGTTCAGTGCCAGGACAGCTCAAGCACATTTTATAAAGAAGAAATGGCAGTCAGGAAATCAAAACTTCTGTCAGGTACTTAGAAACTTCAATCTTGTTTCATATAGGAGTTACATAGTATATTTAGAATTTAAAAAAGCAATTAAAAATAACTGAATCTTATAGACTTTTAGAAGTTATCACTTAAGACAGTGAAAACAGATAATGTACCGTTAACTACCATACAAAAATTCTATTGTTTATATAGAGAGTAAATTTTAAAATAGGAACTGTGTTCATTGCTCTCCCACTCCATCCTTCTCCCCACTCTACCATCCCTGTATCTCATGCTATCGTCCCCATTCCCTCCCCTTTACCATCCCTCTTTGCCCCCGGTTTACCCAGGAGATCTCATCTAATTCCCCTTCCCTGGATGATTCATGTGTTCCTCTTAGGGTCTTCCTTGTTACGTAGCTTCTCTGTAGCTGTGGATTGTAGTCTGGCTATTGAAGTCCATTCCCTATGGTGAGGTGCCTAGCTCAGCCTTAATGAAGTGGGAAGGGGCTTGATCCTGCCCCAACTTAATGTGTCACTTTGTTGACTTCCAATGGGTGCCCTTACCTGTTGGGAGAAGTAGATGGGGAGGTGGGGCCAGGGGAAAGCGGGTGGGGGCAGGAGTTGGAGGAAGCACTGTGGATGGAAGGAAAAGTGAAATTAGAAAAATAAATTATTTTTTTAATAAACATTTTATTTTAAGGAGTCTAACTATTACATTGAAACTAAGCTTGGTTAAACTGTGAGGAGGGTAACTATAATTATTTAATCTTTTTTTTTATTTTTTTATTCTTTTTTTTTAATTTATTTTTCCATACATTGTTTTGTTTTATTTTTTCCATTCAAGAACATAATTAAAGAAATAATTTTTTTTCCTTTCTTCCCCTTCTCCCGGTCCCCTCCCACTACCCCCCCACCCCTCCTCCCTCCCCCTTCTTCCTTGAAAGAGGGCATGGTGCCCTGCCCTGTTAGAAGTCCAAGGCCCACCCCCATCCCTCCTG
>PVIU01021047.1:0-32501 GCA_004026605.1 Ondatra zibethicus | reverse complement strand
TGGTTGTGAATGCATGTGTGTTGGGAGTGTGGTTGTGAATGCATGTGTGTTGGGAGTGTGGTTGTGAATGTGTGTGTGTTGGGAGTGTGGCAGAGGACACAGAATAAGTGTAAATAAGCAGTTAAAAAAATGGAAGAAACTGTAGATTTGCAAAGAAATGAGTGAGAAAGAAAGGGACAACAGAGGTGAGGACCAATAGCTGCAACCGTCCTCTGACGTCCTCATATACCCTGGCAAGCATGTCCACACACTCACCGATGAACATGCGCCCACATGCACACACATCGCATGTTATTAAAACAAAATCAAAAGTTTATCTACAAAGGAGTCGGCATAAGTCTTCTCCTTCATCACGTTAGAAGTCAAAAGAAAATAAAGCATTTTTATAAAAACTCTAAATACAGACAAACTGATGTTCATTCTCAGCAGGTATTATTGGCAATCTGGGCAAATAACAAAATTTTTAGAAAAGGTACTTAGAAAAGCAAGCTCAAAGAAATTTAAGAAAAAGATATAAAATAAAAGAAGAAAAGTTTATATTTTGTAAACAGAGACTGCGTTTTCATTTCCCGGCTGCCCTCTTTTCATATATATGAATATATATGTAAATACGCAAATATGTATATCATTAATGACAGCGTTGTTTCTATTAAAAATCTAATACGTGAATCCCTGATAAACTCAGCAGAGTGGCTGAAAATAGACCAAAGGGGAGGGAGAAATGTGCTTAGGTTTGTCTAATTTTGGAAGAAACTGTGAACAGATATTAACCTAAATATTTACCTTAAAAACAAACAAACCACAAACACAATGGACATGTCACAAATGTACACAAAGAACCTGGGCAAACCCTGTGCTGAGTGACTTGACCAAGTCCCTGGCCAGCCTTCCACCTGCCCCAGTCCTTTCCCTGGGAGGGTGACCTTGGCCCTCAGGAAACAATTCCTCCACGTGGCAAAATGTACACTGTCCCCCGGATTTTAATTACTCCCACTTACGTGCTCTGTAATTTTCCATTTCCCCACAGCTCTCTCTATGACTCCAGTGTTCCATCTACACTTCGTCAGTCGCCTTCTGCCCCTCCGCTGTTCTCCCTTTAAACCCCTCACTTTTGTCTTTACTGCAGTTGAATTCAGTTTGCAGTGGGATTTATCACTGCAGTAGTTGGAATCTTGCTGTCTTTAACGAATATCTGGCCCTGTTTCTCAGTGACCATAGTAAGAACATGCAGCTACAAACTAAGAGGTATAAGAGAAGTAAAACTAGTCTTTCTGAGTCCGAGGTGACCCATTTTGGAGAGGGTAACCAAGAACTGAAGAAAAAGTAAAGCAGACTTTGCTGAAGTGTCACAGGTAGTTTAGAGATAGTGACAATGTAACTGTGCTTAGCTGCTGTTTGGAGTAAGAATTGCAAATCACATGTGGAAAAAAACCCAAAGAAGAGCAAGTGGGAGAGAGGCTTGAGGCTCAGCTAGGGAGGTTGCTGGGGGCTTATCCATCACTAGATTGTCTGGTATATTTAACCATCCTTTTTTTCTGCTTGGAACTCTTCAGTCCTTCTGATTCATAATTCTTGTTCAAGCTTATCTAGCTCCCTTCCTAGGTAGAACCTTGAAGAAGATAAAGACTGTCTTAACCGTCAATGTTTCCTGAGTTCTACACATAGCCAGCCCTTAGTAAAAGCTACTTTAGATAACTATTCATATGAGTGTTTTTGTATTAGCTTTTTTCTACACACAGTTGAAGTTGTTGACATATTTGAAATGTAGCAGATGTCTTCCTACAATTCTTTGAGGAACCTTTGGGTAGTATGGGAAGAAAGGCTGTAACTACAGATAACTTCCTAATACAAGGCCAGGCTTCCAAGAGAAGGCTCTCCTCTCCACCCATTCTGTCTCAGAGCCAGTGTTCATCCACCATAATGGACAGAGAGCTTAGACTCAAGAAACGAAAAAAATGGCTCCTCAACCAGAACACAAACTACTTGAACCGCAGGCCTATCTCTGATATGAGCTCATACACTCTTTCCCTTGGTAAAACAAGGTGGGGCGAACTAACACTGAGCTCAATAAGGTCGTTATGTTCTTGAAAGAAGCATAAGGGTCTGTAACTTGCTATTTTCTTTAGCACTGAATGAGTTTGCTGACTAGAATCACTAGACAGAGGCCAGGGAATTAGGCTCCTCCCCAACTACCACAGAGGATCCTAACTTATTCTTTGAAAACTTTTATATCACACACACTCACACAGACAGACAGACACACACACACACACACAAACACACACACCTTATCAGTTGTGAGGATTAAACCCAGGCCTTGCACAAAGTGGGCAAACACTTTACCACTGAGCTAAACCTCTCAACTTAATTTTGTATCTTGAAAATTAACAAACAAAAAAATCTCCCCCAGATGACTATTACTTTCCCATAGTTCAAAACTACCATTTAAAAAAAAAAACAAACTGTATTGCAGCTGGAGAGATGACTCAGCAATTAAGAACACTGACTGCTCTTTCAAAAGACCCAGGTTCAATTCCCAGCACCCACATGGCAACTCAGAACTGCCTGTTACTTCAGTTCTAGGGGATCTGGTACCTTTACACCAATGTACATGAAATAAAGTTAAATTAAAAAAAAGGTTTTGGGTTGTGGAGAGGTAAGGAGGAGAGCAGGAGGAGGGGAGGGAGGGGTATCTGTGGTTGGTATGTAAAATGAATAAGAAATTTTTAAATAAAATGTTATTTACAACTTTTTCTCTCTCTAAATCCTGAAAAAGCTGATTGACAAAGTACCCAAACTTACTTTTTTTCTTTGTTTTGTTTTGTTTTTTGGAGGCAGGGTTTCTCCATAGGTTTGGAGCCTGTCCTGGAACTAGCTCTTATATGCTGTTCCATGCTGGCCTTGAACTCACAGAGATCTGCCTGCCTCTGCCTCCCTAGTACTGGAATTAAGGGCATGTGCCACCACTGCCCAGTTGTGAAGAGGAATTTTTAAAACTTGCCTATTGTTCTTTAAAAATTAATCTTGATGAATACTGCACATCTCTTCCCAAGAGTCTGGCTCTAGCTTCGTGAGATTTTTTTTTTTTCATTGGTTATTGTGTTATTGATACTAAGGCTGCTGTCAGATAGTATATCGCCAGCTACAGTGGAGTCAATAATGGAATTATTACTTAGCCGATCAGCGTTTTCTCATGGGTAGACAAATGTTGTGGAAAACATTATGCCTTGTGGAGGAAACAAACACAACAGAACAATCTAGATACCTGGGATCCTTGAGCATCTCCTCACTAACTCTGTAGCTGATTGCAGGCTAGAGTTGGTAGAAAGAGTTGGCTCTGGTATCTGAAATAAACTGAAAGAGAAAAAGATCTTTGGGTTAAAAAATATAAAATATTCTTGATTTCAGTTTTACCCCATACTTTCTCAAAAGAATACACTCATAGAATCATCAGTAGGATAAAGGAACATAAATATGATTGTTTTGTGTGTGTGTTGCTAGGAAACAAAGATATCACAGGCTTTGACTTACTTGTAAGTAAGAGAAAGAGGAGTTCCTGCAGAGCCCTCCCCTGTTCCTAAGACAATGAAATTGAAGAGACACGAGTGCAGGAGCAAAGAGGGTGACAGGAGGCTGAGAGTATAAGCATAAGAAACTCAGGATGGAAATCCAAGGTGCTAAAATATAAAGAGCAAGCAGCCACATCTACCTAAACTACTATACATAATTAGAAAGTGAGAAAAAAAATAACATGCGGGTGGAGTTCTTACCAAGAAATCCAACCAAATGTGAAAGAAAGCTCTAGACAACTAGAGCAGGATTCCAAAGAGAGTCAGCTGAGGGATACGAAAAACAAAACAAAAAATCTGCCTTGAATGATGCTAATGATGGGGATATAGGGGAAGTGGCATCCTTTTCGGTGGCAGAGCTGCTGCTGAGCTATGAGTATTCTATAAGTAAACTCCATGCATGCTCATGCAAGCAACCCAAATTAAATTCAGCGCTTTTTAAATACATCAAAACAGGAAGAAGCATGTTGGGAAGAAACATTTTAGTGCAAGAGAGAAATAGATGAGAGAGAAATGTGTCTGAGATATTCTCACACTTGTGTTTATGAGTGCTTTACCTGATGAGCCATCCCCCCAAACACCCTAAAACAGATCTTTCGAGAGTGAATATATGAATGTCTTTCTAATATGACATGGAAAAAAGTTAGGAAAATAGAAAACTAGTGAAATAGGAAAATAACAAACACTAGCAGAACTACTGTTCTGTAAGCATTTCCCCCAATATTAAAAAGACATTGCAAATAGTCCAAATAGAGATGAAAATGTAATAAATATAAAACAAATACATATTAACTACATATAGAACATACACTATACAATGGAAAACAATAAGACAAAATTAAGGCCATCATTCATGTCAATAAAGTATGAATGGACTTTTTATACTTATTAAAAGTGAAATATTTTAAATTGATTTATAAAGCCAAACTCAACTCTGTGTACTGTGCAAGAGAAAGTCTTTAAATGAGTCATTAAATAATACCCTACCTGTAAAGGTATAGGTGAGGTTTATCAAGAGAATGAGAGTATTCCAGTACAGTCGGGCACCCACGCTGGGGAGCACCCGGTACGGGATTTGTGGGTGTGGCTCTGGTAGGGGTTCATCCCATCCTCTGCCCCTCCCACCATTCGCTCTGTTCTAGTCACGCCAGCTTTCTTACTGCTGTTCAGAGACGCTCAATATCCCCGCAGGGCTCTCTCCTTCTCCAGGTACTCACTTGCTTTGTATTTCTTTCCTTAAAGAGACACCCCACCCATTTATAATGAAATGGCCACTCCTAGCACTGAAATATTAGAACAATCTTTACAGAACTTGTCACCAGATGACATATGCCATGTATTTGTCAGTTCTGGGTCGTAACAAAATTCTACAGACTGAATGACATAAACAACAGAAATGTGTCCCTTGCTTTTCTGGAAGCCGGACATTTCAGATTAGACCTTGTATTGGGTTACCGAGAAAGACTGTTGTCCTGGCGTGTGAATTGCCACCATCTTACGACTCACAGGACCTCTCCTTTGATTGTGCCTTCCGAATTTCTCCTCCTGCAAGGTCACTATGACCACACCTATGACCTCATTTAACCTTAATTGTCTAAATGGCTCTGATGATCAGTTTTAAATGTCAGCCGGATTGAAATGAGAATGCTTAGGTAATTAGTAAAGCATACCGCTAGGGATGTCTGTAAGGGCTTATTCAGGCATGGTTAGGCCATGAGGATTCTGACCCAATATCAATAGATTGCCAATATGATGGTATTATTGGGAGATGGTGGAAAGTAACCAGTGGGGTCTAGTTAGAGGAATTTGGTCACTGAGAGCATTTCTTTAGGAACTACATCTTGCCATGTTCCTTCCTTGAATTCCCCTTTGCTCTGATACTTGTATGCAAATAATATAAAGAACACATTTGTATGACCATGGTGTTCTGCCCAAACCTGAGGCAGTCACAATCTGAACCATCTGAAAACATGAACCCACATAAGCAACTACTCCCTTCAGTTCTCTCTGTTAGGCAGTGTGGTCAAAGCTTTCAGAACTAACTTCTGCAAGTCCTGTTTCCAGGCACATTCACATTCGGGGGCTATGTCTTCTACACCGGCATCTTGGAAGAAAAAAATTCAAACTATGTCTTGACTTATTTATTTGTTTATGATCTGCCTGATATAGGTTCCATGGGTGCAAGAATGTATATTCTGTTCACTATTGTCTCAAATATGGCCTAACATAACCAGCACTACATAAAAATGAATATATGAAAAAAAGTTGCTACGTGACTATAGTGTGTCCTCGTCTTTGCTTATTTCTCTCTTCTTATCTCTAAAACACAGATAATATTTAAATCTGATCCACAACTTCATTGGGAATTAAATGAGACAATTCATGTACAAGGCTTCATACTTAACCTGGCATATTGCAAGGTCACAAGATACATCATGTTTTATCCTTGCTATTGCCACTAATATCACAATTATATTATGGTTGATCTTGCTTACATTCCAAATTATGAACAAGATGAATGATCAAGATAGTAGAGACACAAACTGGACCCACATAATCTAGAGGGATGGTGGTTGTTTCTTCAAGATGCCACACATAGGCTTTCTTCTTTACCCTTTGTTTGCACTTTTAAATGAAATTCGAGAAGCTTATGTGGCTCCAGAACAAAGAGATCCATGCCTTTGGTTTTATAGGTTGTGTGGGTAGTTAATATCCTGTTCTGCCATCCTCTTTCAAGTTTTATAATGTGACTGCACTCTGACCTACACACATCTCAGTTTCCATGGCATGTGGGAAAAATCTTCTGAACTTGAAGGGACAGGGAGATAAGACTATTTATTCAGCTCTTTCTCCAGACCCACCTCCACGGAGAAGATCTTGCAAGTTCTAGATTCACCATACTGCAATATCTAGTGCCAGGCATCCCGCCCCAACCCCCGGCACCCAGGAACAGTCCTCTCAGAAGAAAACTGCCAACTTGCTTCTCAAAATTCTCTTTATCTCAATTTTACCTCAGGGAAAAGAAAACATTAGCATATCTTGCTGTCACTATCTCTGTGCTCCAGTCCTCACAAACACAATGATGTCTCCAGAATTCTTTGTCCAGATTGACCCCCAATTGGATCTTGACTCTTTGAGCGTCTCCTGGATAGCAATTATCACAGAGCAACAGGTCTATGCCTGTGGACACTGGCATTCCTGCCAACTTAGACCTGAGTCACTCAGTTGTGGTGGGGTCATGGAAAGGAGGCTGTCACCAACACCATCTGATGAAACATCTTCATAGGACATTCAGGTCCATGGCATCTCTTCCAATTGCCTAACTCAAAGGGCAGAGCCTGTTTCTCTATAGAGAAGGCAGCTGCAGACTCATGGGCCGTCTACACAGATGAATATGTGATGTGCTTGTCAAGATCTTGAAGCTTCTGTATGTCCACTCAAGTGTGGCTCTTGTTCCTGCTTCGAGTATTGGAAGAATCTATCAATAGAGCAATAATATTCTTGTGAGAAAAATCCAGAGAAAAAGAAACCTTGAACAAAACCTTTAAAATAATAAGAAAAATGAATGAATCATGTGGGGGGAAAAAAAAACAGATAGGTACCGCTATTGCTTAAGTCTGCCAGAAGATGGGGCCATATGTACTTTTCTAAAGTCCTCCAAGTCCAGAGGCTGGAAGGGAAAGCCTATATATGTCAAATCCATAGCACAGAATGCATTTAGAATAGGGATTTTTTTGAGTCTCTCTCTCTCTCTCTCTCTCTCTCTCTCTCTCTCTCTCTCTCTCTCTCTGTGTGTGTGTGTGTGTGTGCCTCTGTCTCTCTCTTTTTCTTTTCCCTTCCTCCCTTTTTTTTCTCCCTCCTTTCTTTCTCCCTCACTCTTCTTCTTTTCTTTCTTTCAATCACTGTGTAGCCTTGGGAAACTATCAGAGAACCCCTGCTTTCCTTTTATTTTTAAGTATACATAATAGCAACTTCTCAAGTTAGGCTTTGAAAATGAATAAAGCAAACACTATGGCCCTTCCACTAGGGTGTTATTTCTATCAGATTTTTAACCCATAAAAATAGAAGTTTAATAACATCTGCTATACACATTTGGTGGAGCCTTATTTTAAGACATGGAAAGCCTCAGAAGAAAGGTAAAACATCAGCCAACAAAGGGGTATTATCTCTCCTTAGGGACTGGCCTGAGAGATTTCATTATCACACCACTCCCACATCAGGGAGGTAAAGCAACAAAAGGCAGGAAGCAGAGGCCATTTGTGAATGGCTAGAGGAGGGCTTTGAAAGGATGAGCTAGAGACAGGGGAAAATAGGAAGGAACAGGAAAATGGTATGTCTTATTTTCTCCAGCTTTGTAATTTACTGTATTCATCCTTTGAAATGCTCTATTAAGTATCTGTTTTCTTCCTTTATTAAAGGACTAATTTCCCCCTCTTACTCAACTCCTATGCTTTAGTCTAAAAAAAATTGATTGCGATGAAATACAACGATGATTTCCATGACAATATCGAGAGTTTCAAAATCAAGCTCACAACTTCTGAGTGCAATTATGTCACCGCTCCTGGAGAATTGGCCTCGCAGAACAGACTGTGCTAAATCCTAAGAGCGTTCCTAATCAGGGCACAGCGTACAGAGCGCCTTTGTCAGCAGAGGGGGTGATTTTGATGAACTCCATGGAGGGCTGGACCATCTTCTCTCAGGCATCTTGGCAGTCCCAAATACCAGGAATTCACAGATTTTTTTTTTTTGTAGTACAATTTAGTATCTGGTTAAGGTTCAAAAACAAATGGTTTGGCCGTGACTAATCTTGCTTATTTTGGAACCATTCTCTGGATATATTCTGAGATATCTCCTCTGGTGAAAATTGGCACCTGGTTCACACATACACACACACGCACACACACAAAGAGAGAGAGAGAGAACTCTGGTGTTTTTCAGTGTGAGTGAAGAATGGATTCTGTATAGGCTATTCAGTGGCTAGAGACACTTGTCTTGTGTATTAATATGTGAGATGACAGGACGAAGGTTCTTTTGGGCTCAATTCAGCGCTGAGTTCTCAGTCATGCCGCGGTCTGTTGGTGAGCTAAGTAGAGTTGCCAGGGATGCTAAAACCCGGGATGGCTGGCTCTAGTGGAGTCCTCATGAAGCCCAGCTTTCTGCCCGCTTACTAGCAGCACAGCCACACTGATGAAAGCAGCCAATCAGTCAGGGGTATTTCAGATAATATCCTTGTTCAGGATTTCAGATGAAGTCGAGGTGAGCCAGCTGGCTGAGCCTCCTTCACCAAACAGTTATGAGAAAGACCACAGTCATTTTCATTGTCATCTTTCTACCAAACAGGCAAAGGGTACAAGAATGAAGAATATCCCAGATTCTAACCATTTTCCTTAGAGAATTCAAAAGGGCAGTGTGGTATCAAGGTTATAATAACCTTATCTCCCATGATTTCCTTCACAGCTTTCTCATCATGTGTCATTAGTATAAGCTTATATATTTTCCTATAACATGATAATAACCAGAGTGACTGCAGATAGCACAGTGCCCTAGTACAGGGCAAAAAGACTCAATACATGTTAATCATCATTACCCCTCAGCCTCTTCAGCAGATTAAAACCTGGAAAAGCTCTAGGACACATTGGAATCAATCAACTCCAGTGATTTTCAAGTGTCTTAAAGCCATGAACAACAATCCACAGAAACGGAACTGTGAGTAGCAGCACAAACTTGTAGACTAGATGGGAGAGATGTTTCTGAAAAACATAGCAGGACTTAGAGGAGGAGGGATTGCTGCCTGTGGAGGCTTTGTTCCCTTTTCTCTGCCCTGGAATGCTGCCGAGAAGGTTTCTAGAACCTTCAGAATTCTAAGGCTGGTATTCTGATAACCACTCATTTTAAACCCACCCAGGCTTTAAATCAGCAGGCTCAGAAAGAAAAAGATTCATACGTGAGAGATGAAGAGGTTGCCACACACTCTATTTGTGATGCTAACACTGAGGTGTACATGATCTTACAACAAGCAGGGTCTTCTCTCAAAATTGACTGGATTGTTTTAGATACTTGGTCACAGACAAGCTCAGTCCCTTTGAGTTTATAAGCTGTTAGCAGAGAACAGACATCTTCATAGAAATAATGACTAAGGCATTCTTGGCTTAGAACCAGATGTGTGGTCTAGACAGTGTTACAGGGCTCAGAAAGTGCTAATAATCTGGGCAGGTTTGTGGGGCAGGCCCCAGGGAGGTTATTATGCTCTTGAAGAAAGAGTAGAACATCCCTGGGCATGTGGGAGACATGGGAAGTAAAGATCATTCACTCCAGAGGTGCCTCTGAGGGGAAGGTTGTAGAAGAAAGAATCTGTAGAAATGTGAGAAAACTGACTTCTCTACCAATTTGTCAGGGGATTATAATTCTAGCAGAGAAACCAAGAGGATAACATTGGTATTGACAGGACAAGAAAAGAGACAGACATGAGGCATTCTTGGAGAGGCAGCTTGAGAAAGATGATGCTCATAGTAAGGAAGAGTAATCAAGTTCTAAGCATAAAACAAAGTATTGAGGCAGGGAACCAGTGGAGAGATGATTATTGTAGTTTGGTAGGGCATTATGAACTCCTGGAACAGATGTTATAGTATAGTGGGAAGGAAGGAAAGGGTGTGGAAGAAATAACAACTTTGGTGACTCAGAGAATAGATTGAGAGACTGAAAAGAATTGGGGATGAGGGCAAAATGAGAAGCTTGCCCAGCAGGCCAGCAGGGGGTACTGGAGTTCACAAAGAGAAGTGTGGAGACACTGGATTCTGGCCTGGGTGAATGTGTAGGGATGATGGTATACTAAGTAGATAGAAGAAGAGGATTCTGCCTGCAGGTTGATTCCAGGGTCTATAAACCCCATCACTCCTTGCTTTGTGACTTTGGAAAGATCATTTAACTTCTCTTAAGCAGCAGCTTGGCTCTTCTGACAGCTATGCAACTGGATTCAGTAAGATAAGACTTATTAAATGCTTAGCATAGTGAGCAATACTCGAGGACTGGATATTCTCTGTCTCATGTACCCATTAATTTTGGAAGAATCGAGTCACTCAAATTAAGTAAGGAGTAAAGATGAACATATTTAAGTTATTTTACAGATGATAATTGAAGGCATTAATTATGTCAAAAATGACAGAGTCTTTAAATTAAACAGAGCTATTTAATGCTGCCAAGAGTTACCCATGGGGGTCAACAAAGAATACTCTGGGCTGGTCCACACAGTTTACCAACTCAAGAGACAGAAATGAGTGTGAAAAATAATACGAAGGAACAAATAGAAAACTTCAGTGACTATAGGTTTGGGCTTCAATTCCACTGGGGACGCCCTACCTGATGAAGCAGGACAGACAGAAGTTTGACTTGTCCTATATCAAAAATAAGGGAAGTCAGAACTCAAGTTAGCTAAACACTTCCCCTTTGATCTCATTCTCTGATCCTGAGCCTCTGCTTCAGACCTTATCTTACTACTCAAATGGTCATGTAGGGTAAGGTAAATTGAATCCAAGAGCAGAGCTGCCCTAAATACCCAGCCCTGTATTGGCAACCAGCGATCATGCTATCGCCAGAGCTAGTTAGAATTCAGGGGATGGGCAAGGCTAGAGGAAGGGAGGAACGGGGTGATGTTTATAGCTAAGATGCTAATAGAGACTTATTATTACTATATTTATTATTGTTTTTATTATCATTATTGTAACAAAAACTCCTTTGCACCCAAGAGATGATGTTGACAAATTGTGTTCATGGAACCAGTCATTTCAAACTGCCATTCTGGGGAAGTGGAGCTGTGATGGCAGCCAAAGTGTTTTACAGTGGGTTGTGTCACCAAGTGACGCAGAAGAGCAAGTGTCCTGACAGCACAATTATATTCTGGAAAAGAAAGTGGAGAGAAGAGGCCACCATGGTTAGGAGAAATCACGAGAGGTCTACAGGCACCCCAGTGCCAAAAGGAACAAGAAATGATTGCTGGAGAACAATCATTGTTACCAAGTGCCCCCCATCTTTCACTGTTACCTGCATTAGGGCAGTATATATTTTTTAAACCCTTGGGCTCCTAACAGTACTTCTAGGATTATGGCATTGAACACAGATTCCTATGACACCAAGAAATGAGATCTAGGCATGAGAATTCAAGACCAAGACCAACTGAAAGCCAGATTAGAACCCTACCACCCTCTCATGTCACTACTCACTGTCTCTGGTCTTCTACCAGCAACCCATCATTGTAGTAACCATTTGAAGAATTCCCAGATGTTTTCTATTAAAAATACAACAATTATAGTAAAAAAATTTACAGCAAAATAACTTATTGTTTGGGTTTCAAACAACATACTAAAACCCTGTACAAATAACTTGAAATTTCCCCTCAGATTAATTGCAATTTTACTTCATAGGTCACTAAGATGTAAAACATTGGGTATCTGGAGCTTTGGTCCAGGAGGGAGAGTTCTAAGCTGGGATTGAGAAAATTCAACTACTGAGCCCTGATGCATGTTCTTGCTCTGACCTTGGGAAGGTAAGAACTTCTTTGAGTCAGAGTTTTCTCCATAATCAATGAAGTGGAGAATAATTCTCCTGTGTCTGATCTGAAATGTGATGAAGAACAAAAGAAATAAAAGGACTGAATATGATTTAATGCAAAAATATACTGATTAAAATACACAGTGTGTACACAGGACTGCTTCTAAACTGTGATTAAACTTTGGTAGTTCTTGAGTCTGGGAAGATGGTTCAGTAATCAGAAATACTGGCTGCTCTTCTAGAGGACCAAGGTTCAATACTTAGCACCCAGATAGCAGCTCATAGCTATCCATAATTACAGTTTTATGGAATTCAACATCCTCTTCTGGCCTCTGCTGATCCAAGACACTTGTATGGTACATAGACATACATGCAGTTAAAATAAAAATTAATAGATAAAATTAAAATAAAATAAACTCTGGTAATTATTACCAGTGTAGGCATGCATTCAGTTTCTTGATAGACTACTCTTGCTAGTGCTTAAAATACCAAGTTTTGTGGTTAACAGCAGATCTATCAAAGATTATTTTAGATAAGTTATGCTGGGAAGAAATAAAGGGTCTTCAAAACAACGAAAGTTGATTTCATGTTCTGTTGTATGTTCATGGTTGGGTTCCATTTATTACTCAGGTACCCAGACTGATAAAGTAGCCACTACCTCTGATGTGTCGGTCAGAATACTTGAATAAACTCTGTTCTGAGGATATTCACTCTGCAATTGAATTTTTGATTAGAAATGACATTTCCTTTTTCAATTCACAGGGCCAGGGAGTGTTATTCTAGGAAGGCAGAGAATTTAAAACAAAACAAAACAAAACAAAACACTTTCATCAGCTACAGATGCCCTCCATTAACTTGTAGAGATGTAACACTGAGCTCTAATTATATTGATGGAATCATCCTGCATTTGTGTGATAAAACCAGCATTCATTGAACACTGACCAGATATCAGGAATGGCACCCAATGTAGAAGATGCAAACTGCCTTAGCAAGTTCTTTGTCATCGAATACCACCAGATATATACACTTGATATTCTATAAGCGTCGACTGACCAAGGAGTGGGAAGAATGGATTCCTGGTAGTGGCAAGATCTATTGGGAGTAGTTGCCAATGAAGAGCCAGAGGAAGAGAGATATGCTGGGCCATCAAGAAAGTATAGTATGCAGCAAAGCTAAGCAAGAGCTAGCCATAGGTGTGTGGTCCTTCAGGCAGTATTTGCTTCTGGAGAATCACATCCAAGATAGGGATGGTTGGGAAGACAGAATGTGGGTGGACAGACAAGCAATAAGAGGTAGTAGCATCACAGGTAGGGAAGACGGATGCTAGACAATGAAGGAGTCAGCGGTCAGAGGAAAGCAGCTAGGCTCAAGAACTCAGTGATGCTAGCCTTAGCTCTGAACTCCACAGAGCAGCAGGGCAGATAATCAGAGAATAAGAGGTTCACCTACTGATAGTGGGTCAGAGCTGCTGCTGTGTCCACCTGCTTAGAAGATAGGCTTGGATTCATCCTCCCTTGACCTTCACCCCACAATGACTGGGGCACCATGGGCAAGCTATTGATCTTCTGTACATATCAATATCTCCATCTTCAGGATGAGAAAGCTATGGTCAGTCTCCTTTGTCAACTTGATTGCATTTAGAATCACCAAGGTGACCTACATTTGGGTGTGCCTAGAAAGATGTATCCAAAGATTGAAGTGAAGAAGGAAGAAGGGTAACACCATGGCGTCATCTGAAGTCCTGGGCTAAGTAAGAGGAGAAAACCTAAGAACTCACATTAGCTCTCTGCCTCTTGACTAGGTTCATCATGACTACTGCCTTGTGATCCTGTCTCTGTGTCTTCCCTACCATAACGGATTTTAGCTTAAATTCTGAGTCCAAATGAATCTTCTTTAAGTTGATTTTGTCATATAGTTTGTCACGGAAACTAGAAGGGCGCCTAGTAGAAGGAATAGCACTAGACAAGGAGTGCCTGAAATATGCTGGGTTAACATTTACAGAGAACTTGAGACAGAGTCTGTGGTCTCCTGCCAGGGCTGCAGAACGTGGGACCACGCTCATAGCTGGGTTCTGGGGTCTGTGGTGTGTGTGTGTGTGTGTGTGCGTGTGTGTGTGTGTGTGTGTGTGTGTGTGTGACAATACTCATAGCTGGGTTCTGGGGTCCTGAGTGTGTTTTGTGTGTATGTGTCTGTGTGTGCTACAGAATGTGGGACCATGCTCATAGCTGGGTTCTGGGTAGTGTGGAATGTGTGTATGTGTATATGTGTGCTTGTGTGTATGTGTGCTTGTGTGTATGTGTGTATGTGTGTATGTGTGCTTGTGTGTATGTGTGTATGTGTGCTCATAGCTGGGTTCTGGGTAGTGTGGAATGTGTGTATGTGTGTATGTGTGTGTGTGCTTGTGTGTATGTGTGTATGTGTGTATGTGTGTGTGCTTGTGTGTATGTGTGTGTGTGTATGTGTGCTTGTGTGTATGTGTGTATGTGTGTGTGTGTGTATGTGTGTGTGTGTGTGTATGTGTGTATGTGTGCTTTGCTGCCTCTTCTAGCCAGCTTAGCCTACTTTACCAGCTGAAACGTCAACATAGGCGGTCCCTCTCAGAAGTCCCTTTAGACAAAGGACACAGTGCACCCAGGGGACCTGTGCTGTACCCTTTTCTGTTTGCCTCACATAGCTTCCTTTTCTGGCCACAGCTGGCAGGAGGGTGGGCGGGCCTCTGAGTAGTGAGGTTTTTTTTTTTTTTTTTCTCTCCTTTTTACTGCTGAGTCACCCTGCCAACCTCCCCTGACTGGTGTGACTGAGTTCCAATAGGAGGAGCCAGTTCTGGAAGAGAGGAAAGTTAGAGTGGGTGCTGTCTTTTTTATTTTTTGGGGGGGGGGATCAAAAAAAGCTTCTGATAAAACAATAGAGGTTGCTTTATAGAGAGGGTGGGCCATTTGCCAAAGCCTGGCTTGCCAGAGCATGCCAGGGGAGGAGGGGCTGTTGTCACTGGGCTTTTTGCCATGGGCTCCCATCAGCAGTCCTGAGTGGGAGGCAGCCGTCTAGGAAGGCTTGGGTGGTGTCTTTATAAGGATGGCCCCCATGGTTGGGATTCTGTGTCTCTGCTGCCTCACCATCCCAGTTCTGCAAGCTGATGGAAATCAGTGCTGCCTTCTCCAAGCGATTCGCTGGATCTGTATTCACAGTTTTCAAAGTGTCCTGCCATTCAGTGCTGAAGAACTTAGAACTGGGTTCCTTCTTCTTCCTATTTAGCCTGTGTGGACACTGGCTAGGGGGACAGATAGGAGCACCAGGGCTAGTTTCTCTGGAGGTTGCAGTGGCAGATAGGGCTGTTTTTGGTAATGAGTCAGACACACAGTTGCATGGAAGTCACAGCCTCCACTGGTGCTGCTGTTGTTATTTATCTTTTCAAATCAAACAACACCAACCATGCAAACCAACGTTGTTCGACTGGTCTGGCTTTACGGTATGAGCAGTGAGCCGGCCGAGACCCCAGACAACAGCCATACTTGCTTCCCAACTGTCTCAGACTGACCCTGCCTTGTAGCAGAAAGGACCTTCAGTCTCTGTTGCCTTATTTCTTGGTTTAGAACTCAGTGTGTAGGACACAGACATTTCACAAATTCCAGAAAGGCTTACCTCATTGAAAATAGCACTTTCAAGTACATAACGCCCACTTTTTTCTTTTTCTTTTTCTTTAACTCCATGTGGGTCAGACACCTATGATGCCTAAGGAACAAGAACTTCTCTAAGACAGCCCAGAGCTGAGCCAATCTGTTGCTCAGCTGGTGCCCTGTTTTTTACCGGGGTTCCTTGGTGTAGCATCTTAAGAGTTTCCAGAGCCTTTTTTTCCTCCTCCTACCCATGAGAAGCAGACTGAGCTGCAGAAGCCCAGAGCATATTTCTTTCCTCGCTCATCATCACAATCAAATTACAGAGAAAGCAGGTGTTGACAAAGACTGGCACTATACAAAATTAATTTAAAGAAAGAAGTGACCCAGTTTCCTGTGGCATGTCATTTCGGGACTCAGAGCACCCCCCCTCCACCCAGCAAATCTGAGACTCCGAAGGTGATGTCAGTTCATTCTGCAAGTGACAGGGAGATGGGCTGGCAAGATCTGCAGTGTGCAGCCAGGTCTCCTACTGCCATTTGGGCTCCTGTCAGCGACACCGTGGAGACCATTAATCTTCAACTTACGGTTGAGCCTTCTTGGGGCCTTTGGAGTTTTCTTGTTCGGTTTTGTTTGGTGTGTCATTCAAGATTCCTTCAGAGAAACCCGTGTTGGGGCAGGAAAATGCTACGTGAATTATGTCCTCGTGAAGTCACCATCTGGCCAATATTCATCTTGCTTAACGAAATACCAAGGCTATCTTTCAGACCAGCTGCTGCAGGGCCCGAACGCAGCACACTAGTGACCGCAGCCATAAACCAACATGCAATCAAGTGTAATTAATGCACCTGGTGCCATTTCAGAGTCCAGCCCCCACAGTCCAGTCACACCTCAGCTGGCTTTTCTCTATCAGACTTGGCTTTTTGTTTCGTTTTGTTTGTTTGCTTGCTTTTGCTTTGTTTTCCCACTTTTCAGGTAGGGGACCCCAGTTTTTTTTGGCTTCTATCAGCCCCAGCATCTAAGTAGCAAGTACCATCGTGGGGCTGGTGGAAACGGGATTGTTTGTATGCCTTCAGCCCCAAACAATACACCACTGAGCTTCAGTCTCTGGCCAGAAAGGACCTATTGTCCTGAGTAGTTGGAGCTCTGCTGATGGTTTTCATTGGCTGTGCAAGGCCAGGCCCAGGTACAGGACATCATCTCTTATAGCAGAAGAAAGAAACAGAGGGACCCCCCCCCAAGCTTAGAATCCCTCTCCCAACAACCATAATTTCTTTGTCAGCAGAATTTGACAGCTGCCTCTCCTCCCAGACACACCCACCTGCCCTTGAAGTTGTGAAAGACAAGAAGCTAACGCCACCTGCCTCTAGAACAGAGATTCTTGAAGCTTTGGGGGGACAAGGATTAGCTAGCAAGTAGAATGGGCTGGGAGGCAGAAGATGCAGATGGGCCAGAAGTGGCAGTGCTGGCTGCTTGCCCTGCCCCAGAGCCTCCTTAGACTCCTGGAGCCATATAAGGCATTGGGGAGAAGACAGGGAAGGCCCCCTGCTGGGTTCGGGGACACCAGGGAAAGAGGCCTACTCCTCTGTAGCAGTACAGCTGTGTGTACAAGGGAAGCACACACTGCTCTAGTGACCTTGCTGTGGTCACGACAGCCGGGGGCATATGGCCACGAGAGCTTATTGTCTATATCACTTCTACTCAGAAATAGAATTGGAGGCAGCAATTAAAGGTTTCCAAGGCCCTTGAGTGTCGTTAGGGGCTTGTCACTGCTTTTATCCAGCTCCAGGATGAATGGTTCCCAATTGTCTCCTATCAAATTAAAACTCCTTATCATAGGCTGTAGCATCCTCTGCTAATTGGCTCCTGCTTACCTAATTCATCTTTTATTCCAAAGCACCTTGTCCCCTCGCCTGAGAGAGCAGTCTCTAAAGCCTTCTAATTGCCAGCCCTCTTCAAATCAATTCTATTCAACAGATGTGCCTTGGATTTCCTCTGCAGAGTCGGACCTGATAGAAGGGGAAGCGGTTAGGTAAACGAGTCAGATGTCACAGGCATTATAACACAAGACACTTTCACAGGGGAGGAGACAGAAGACCAGAATTTGAGTCTCAGTCTGTCTTTAGAAGCTGAATCCTGAGTTTTTGTTCAGGAAGCTTGGAGCTCATGCTGTAGAGTTGCTTTAAGAATTCAAAGAGATTGTATGTATTTATGGGTATATATATATATATATATATATATATATATATATATATGTGTGTGTGTGTGTGTGTGTGTGTGTGTGTGTGTGTGTGTGTGTATGTATGCATGAACATATGCATGCGTATCTGTATCTATCATCTTATCTATCTCTTACCCATTTCTATGTATTTTACAAACACATTTAATATATCATGTGTGTGTGGTGTTTGTGTGTGTCCCACAAAAATATATCACCACTTTTACTAGAAACACGAGGAAGGAATAGTCACTTCTGTCTACAGAAATCTATTAGGCCTTCCTGTAGTAGGGAGGAGAGGGCTGCGTTCCTGCGCCCGGTTAGCTTATACCTGAAATAATTACACAGAAACTGTATTCATTTAAACTCTGCCTGGCCCATTAGTTCTAGCCTCTTCTTGGCCAACTCTTACATCTTGAACTAACCCATTTCTAATAATCTGTATTCACCATGAGGATGTGGCTTTATGGCATGTCCATCTTGGGCTGGAGAAGCATGGCGTCTACCACACTTCCTTCCTCCCAGCATTCCATCCTGTCTACTCCGCCTACCTAAGGGCTGCCCTATCAAAAGGCCAAGGCAGTCTCTTTATTTAACCAATGAAAGCAACAGAAATACAGTAGGACCTCCTACACCACCTTCCTGGAGGAGAAGAGACTTGAGTGGAATTTTCCTGCTTCAGTGGACATAGGAGAAAAGGACAGACTGAGTGTATGCAGCTACATGCTGAACCAAGGAGGCAGAAAATAGGTAGGTGGGGCCTGTGAGATGGCTCAGTGGTTGAAGGCATTTGCTGCCAAGTCTGAGAGTCTGAGTTCAATACCAGCCTCAAGGTAGAAAGAGAGAAAAGACTTCTGAAAGTTATCCTGACCTCCACATGCTTGCCCTGTTCCCCAGTAAATAAATGTAATAATTTTTATAGGGGACAGGGTCCCCTGATGTAACCCTGATGACCTGAAACTTGGTGTGTAAACCAGGCTGGTCTCGAACTCACACAGACCTGCCTTTGCTTCCCAAGTGCTGGGATTAAAGGCACACAGCACCAAGCCCTGCAAAATACTTTGGGAAAGAAACAGCTACCCACATATTTTGCATGGGCTATTGTAGGTGGAGACTTAAAAGGTGGCCCTAGTGAGACAGTTGGTAGGGATTTCCTCTGCCCAGGCCCCAGCTCCCTCCATACTCAAATGTTACCTGTCTTCTTGGTCCAGGATATGGGCCTTTGCAGACTTTCCCTCAAGCAACCTTTTGGCAGCCTTTGGCCTATGCAGCAGGTTCTGCACAATTAGTTGCTGCTCAGGTCAATGCATCTTTAGTAGGTGGGGATGAGAACATGAAAGAACAGCCTTGGCGATGTGAACCCAACAGCTTAGTACAGGGAGGGACCTGACACCTTTTTTCCTGGTGACCTCACAGGAGCCATCAGCCTCTTTGATCCTCCTCACATATCACAGCAGCACAAGGGCCTCCTGTTCCTGGGGAGATTCTGAGAACTAGGGAGGTGGTAACATAAGAACTTACAGGGAAGGGTGCAGCCCAGGAGAGCCTTTACTTCCCTAACTGGAAGAGCCTGTCTGGTTTATATTGGCTTGTTTGCCTGGAAGGACCTGGAGCCTCTAGAGCTGTGCACCTTCCCTGTTTTTCCCAAGCAAATAAAACCTAACTGGGCCTTTTCCACATGCTGCAGATGTCATCCTTCCGGTCCTGGTTAGCATGAGGTGGTGTGTACAGCAATCTAATCTGAACCAAACTCCTGGCAGGACAGAGCCTAGGGCTGGGAGGATTGGCACTCTCGACAATTCCCCTGACATCAGCGACTGATCTGGGATTGAAGTTGAGCTTTGTTGTTGTTGACACTGAGCACACCTATCTCACCTGGAGAAGACACTCTGCACTCCCAGGCCTGAAGCACTCTGGTGCCAGGAGAGGGTAACATGACACACCAGGGGAAAATTCATTGGGAACTGATTCTTGCTAGGAATCAAGGGAATAGCGAGGCCACAGTGGGTGAGAGGAGAAGGGCTGTGTGTGTGGTTCAGGATTGAATGTTTCACGTTGAGTTGAGGCCACCATTAAAATGAAGTGCAGGGGCACAGGAGATTGTGGCTCAGTTCAGGGTTGCAAGCCATCAGAATAGTTAGGAGCAGCAAGTGAGCAGGAACATAAAGAATGTACGGAGCACCTACTACGTAAAATGCAGGAAGAGAGGCAAAGCAAGGGGTCCTGGCTAGCAGAATGAGTTCTCTCGCTAATGATGCTCATATGTCTGGGAGTGCATTTGAGCTTGGGAAGTCTGATTCTAGAGTGGTTGGCAGGTCACATCCTTGCCAGAAGACCAGGTGACATGAGATGTCTTCACCTTCCATCCTGCACCTGCCCCCCATGCACTGCTGACCCAGGAAGACTGCTGGGCATTTTCCTCTCTTTGCTTTCAGCCTTTCTCTCATCATCCTGCTTCTCCTCTCTGTGTTCGTATCCCAGAAGGGGCTGCAGCAGAGCTTGAACACTCCTGCCTGCCCTCTTTTTCCGGATCATCATTCACAGTTTGAGACTTCTCTTGAGTTCATATTCTCTGTCTTTCCCTCTCCTTTCTCCCCCTCCCACTTCTCTCTCAAATTTCATCATGCTACTATGCTCAATATCTCTTCCTGCCCATTTATTTACTTGGCTTTCTTGAACACTTCTCCCTCACAAAGGATAGAAAGAGAAGGTCAAAAGCAGTTGAAAAGAAAAACACTGGTGTGGGAAGTCCTTCTGCATATGTTCTGCTTTTATTGGTTAATAAAGAAGCCGGATTTGGCCAATGGCTCAAAAGAATATAGCCAGGCTGAAAGAGGTATATATAGAGAGAGTAGACAGAGTCAGTGAGAAGCCATGTAGCCTCCTCCGGGAACAAACATGCCAGAACCTTGCCAGTAAGCCACAGCTATGTGGTGATTAATAGAAATGGGTTAACCAAAGACATAAGAGCTAGCTGGCAATACAATTAAGTGATTGGCCAAGCAGTGAGTTAAATAATATAGTTTCTGGGTGATTATTTCGGGGTTGAGCAGCCAGTAACAAACTTTAACAGCCTTCCCCCAACAAAACACGATTTAAAAGAGATTTAAATTATACAATGGAATACACACAACCACTTCTTTCACTAAGTTGTCTCTGACTTCTGTCCTCATGAATGTGAATTGTGCTTGCTTGAACTTTCAGCTGGTTTCTTTCCATGTATCCCTCTCGATCAAAACAGTCTATAGGGTGAACCCTTGCCTGTGCACAATGCAGGTAATAAGGGTCTTACAGTACTCATCATGTTGCATATGTAGCTGAAGGCAGTCTGTGATTATCCTAGTTGGCTTTTCTGTTGCTGTGATAAAACAATCTCCAAAAGCATCTTAAGGGGAAAGGGTTTATTTCTCTTGCCTTACAGCCCCTTATTAAGGAAAACCAGGTCAAGAACTCAAGGCAGGAACCTGAAGGCAGGAAATAAAGCAGAGACCATGGAGAAGTACAACTCACTGGCTTGTTCCTCATGGCTTGCTCAGCCTGATTTCTTATACAACCTAGGACTACTGGCCCAGGGTTATACCTCTCTCAGGGCAATCCGTCATCAGTCATTAATTAATAAATGCCCTCAGCCTTGCCTAAATGTCAGTCTGATGGAGGCATTCTCCCAGTTGAGGTTTCCTTTGCCCAGTTGCTTTAACTTGTATGAAGGAAACAAAACAAAGAAACAAAAAAATTACCCAGCACAATGCTATTTCACAAAAATGTCATGTCAGAAAGCAGACATTTTACATACCACAATATAGACCTTCTATCAGCAAAGCTGAAAACCCACACTTCCCCACTGAGGTGATTTGACCCTATGGGGTCATCCCTAGCCTTCATCTCTGAGAATACAAAATATAGAGAACAAGGTTACTTCATAAGTTTGTGGTACACATCAGATGAGATTTTCCATGTATGTTGTACTGGGCCTGTAGAAAATGCTCAGTGACTCAGCAATTCTCTTGTTTCTATGAGGCAGAGGTGGCCCAGAGGGAGGTGACTCCTAATGGTTAGGGGCCTGGAAGCAGCTGGCTCTGACTGACCTTGGCAGTTGGGAGAAGATAAAACCAAACGCTCTGTGTGTTATCTTTCCACCACTGTAGAGAAATACCTGAGATCAATTTAAAAGCAAGAGCAGTTTCTTTTGACAACATTTTTGGGGATTTTGGCCACAATTCGTTGTCTCCGTTGCTTTTGGAAGCGTGACAAGGAAGCACAATAACAGGAGCACCTGCAAGGGGAAACTTCTCACTCTTGTCAGCCAAGAAGCAAAGAGGGAAAAGGAAGGGGAACCAGGGCTTGACTGTCACTTTGAGGGCATATCAGCTATGATCTAACTTCCTACCACTAGAAAGGAAGGTTCAATCTAAAGAGTCAACCCACCTCTAAAGGTTCAACCATGAGGTAGGCTTTTCCATTGAATGTGAATTTTCATTGAATATGCTTTCTCACTGAATGCCCAGCAGAAGTCTGCAAAGAAGAAATTACTGTTAAACATGTCAAGTTGAACAGATCACAGCTCGAGAACTTAGACAAAGCTGACAAGGGTCACCTTGCCAATAAACCACAGAGCTTATTTATTTATTCTTTTGAATTTTCTTTTTGTGTTGCTTGAGACAGGTTTTCTCTGTGAAGACTTGGCTGTCCTGAAACTAGCTCTGTAGACCAGGCTGGCCTCAAACTCATAGAGATCCACCTGCCTCTGCCTCCCAAGGGCTGGGATTAAAGCTGTGAGCACCAATGCCCCGCTACAGAGCTTTCTTTCAAACACAAATTTACTTGATCTATCAGTCTATCATGGATAAAGGCTCAGGAGCGAAAAGATTCATTCAAGGTCGTTAAACTGTACAACCAGAAATAGGATGAATGTGAAAGGTGACTTACAGAAAATGATGGAGAGAAAAGACCATGGGCCTGGGAAGTTCAGCATAGGCTGCGGAATGAGGGCTTTCTCCCACTAATACCAGAATATTCTTTTTGGAGTCAGTACAGAAGGGGTGTGGAAAGGTTCCAATTGTGCCATTTTTTCTTGTGTCTGATAGTTAAAGGCTCAACAGGGTTCCATTGTAAGGGGAGTAGTGATGAGCAAGAAGAATTGGCCTTAGCCTGTCTGTTGTCTGTGATCATTGGAAATATATTTTGCCTTTTGTCCACTGATGATATTTGTAGGATTCCCAGCTCAAATATCGGTGTCTTGGATCTCTGAAAGCAGCAGCTGGGTAATATTGGAAGGCAAATCCTGCCCAAGAGAATAGTACTGAGAAGGTTGGCACTCCTCTGAGAGAGTGTCCTGCGCTACAGACTGCTGCTCTGGGATACCAACTACTATTGGGTTTAGTGCTCCCATCCCAAGAGTTTTAAATGAGTTTCCCTGAAGTTGAGCTTTGCACAGTTCCCTGGTCTCTCAGAACTTCTGTTTCCTTTTGCAAAGTGGGGACAATTCAGGAAAATTTGCACGAACTGGATAGATCGAATCAGCACCTGTGTGTGAGCAGCCTGCGATCACTCCCTAACCCTTCCTATTGGCCATCTCAATAAACTTCTTCCTTTTCTCCCTACCCCAAAGTAAACATAATTAAAAACAGCAATTGAGGTTAATTGGGGAAACACGAGTGGGATCGTGAAGTAGGCGCCGGGTATGCGGAAGTCAGTTTTACCCTGGCCTTTCTCATTTCCAGACAGCAATTCCAGACACGACCTAAGATGATTACAGGCAACTCGGATTTCTACCCTGAATCCTCCTTCTATGGAGGCACTTGCTACATGCAAATGCTGGCTTCTCTTACCCTTGTTATTTTTATTGATCTTTAGAACAATCCTGTCAGAGGAAAATGTGCCCAAGGCCACCTAGTCACTGAAGTGGCACAGTCAGAGTTCTCCCTGCAGCCTCCAACCACAAAGCCCCTCCTCTGATAAGTAAACTAATTGTTAGCTCAGTACCCACTCCTCCCAGAGACACCCGTCCACCAGGGCCAACCCCATTCCAAGGTCACTCATTTGTCATGATGACTTTGTAAGCAGCCGGCATCCTGGGCTCCTGCATCTGTCTTGCCACTTCCTAACCCATGGCCATTCTTTTCATGGCCAGCAGAGGAAATGTTCTTAGTCACATCCCTGATTCCTGTGCCTTACCTATCCTTCCAACTGAGAAAATGTCTTCCTGGGGTCTCTGAATTGAGGTTCTGTTCTTTCTTTCACAAATCAAGGGAAATTCCTACTCATGCCTTGGAATCTGTGCTCCTCCTACATAAAGCTCCTCAGAGCCATTAGAAGCCTATCTGTACTACTGTCTCCTGCAATTGTAGCTACATTATCAGGAAGAGAACTTGATGACTTGTGACATCAAAGTACCTCTGACATGAGACGGGGCAAAGGGTGGAATATTTTAGTCATATGGTTAGTACTGGGGTCATCTGAGCTAAATTTTAGGGGAAGAATTGAATGCATATAGTTCACAGTATCCAAGATTCCCGCATGTCACCAAGGGGAATGTCAATATTAAAGTCTGTAGAAATGGGAGAAACATTCTCTGAATATACCAGGCAAGGTGGTATCTTTTATTTCTGCTGGTGGGCTTCTGGCTAGTAGCTCATCAGGCAATGATCCACACATCCTTCTGCACACTGACATTTACTTATTATTTTAAAAGATTTAATTTTAAGTGTGTATGTTGCAGGGTATGTGCAGGCAGGTCTCTTCAGAGCTGAAGTTATGGGTAGTGTGGCTGCTGGGACCAGTGTCAGGTTCCCTGGCAAAGCAGTGGATGCTCTTAACTGCTGAGCTATTTCTCCAACCTCTTTCTTTTGCCTTCCCCTTCTTTTTGAAGAGGGCATGCACATTTTCAAGACCTCACCGCCTAATTGAGGAACCCCAGGTCTCAGTGAGAGACTCCTGCCGAGAAAACAACCTGGAAAGCACCTGAAGATTGAAGGCTCATCTTTGGCCTTCACTTGCATGCCACATACATCATGCACAACCATACATCATCAAACAAAACCAAACCACATACTCCCGGCCTGAGCCCTGAGCAGCCCAGGTCTACCAGAAAACACCATTATCAGAACATTCTTTCTGGGCCACCACAGCTGAGTTCTGTGAGCTCTGCCAGTCAGAGCCTAAGAGAACAAAGAAGCTGCCACTATCATCAGTATTGTCAGTGTTCCCTAAGGACCTCTGTAAGGATGCTGAAAACCGTCTTATACTTGTTTTTTGGTGCTCCTTCTGTAGTTCGAATACATGGAGGCTATAACTGTGCCTTTTTGTGTGGGGGGCTGATTTCTTTTTGTTAATGAGAAACCCCAAGTTCTCTCATTTTAATCATGGTGCTTCTGTCCTTTTTAGTCTGTGGCTTTTGCTAGAAGGCTTATTAATTCCCTGCTGCTAAGAGCGGATTAGACCATCTGTCAGGGTTGCTCA
Organism: Ondatra zibethicus; assembly: GCA_004026605.1. Taxonomy (NCBI): domain Eukaryota; kingdom Metazoa; phylum Chordata; class Mammalia; order Rodentia; family Cricetidae; genus Ondatra; species Ondatra zibethicus. The sequence continues at coordinate 7,101 of PVIU01021047.1, read as the reverse complement.
CCTGATAGAGAAGACGCTAACAATAGCAAGGAACACTCTTGATCGGCCTGCTACTACTATCCGGATACTGGATCCAATTCCAGACCCAAATTCTCTATTTCATTTACTCTGAAGGTTTGGTGTTCCTATTGTTACCAAGTCACAGGTGTGAGAATGAGGTTCAGAGGCTCTGGAGGAGAAGTTCAAGGTCAGAGAACCTGCCTGCCTCCGACCCAACATTCGGTGTTCCCAGCAATAATTTACTTTGAACTTTTCATTGAATGATTTTTTTACTTTTCCTTCTTAAAAAAAATAAAGCACAATAAATGAAAAAGTTACCATAAGCGTGAAAAAAAAATCTGGCAGTCAAAAACAAACAAAAAAACTAGTTATTTTGTAATTTTCCTTTCTTCTCTCTGGGGTGTTTTCGTGGTTGGATCCATTCCCATTCATTTTTAGGAGCTACATTTTGACAGGCGTCTCTACCACACGATTCAGTGGAGGTTGGAACTGCAGCCGCCTACCAGGTCTGCCACCGCCTCACTCTGCTCCTCTCAGCTTTGCTGGCATGATTGTCCTTACAAACCAGCCTCGTCTGGGAATGGTGTGCATTTGTTAATTACCTTTGCAGAGCCAGCAGATGGTGCAGAACGCGCTGTATTGTCGCAGGACCCAAGCCAAAAAAAGAGATGAGGGAGTGAGGGTGGCATCTGTTTATTTGTTTAATTTCTTTGCAAGGAAATGGTGGGTATAAAAATAAAACTGGTCATCACTAGGCATTTCAAAATGAGGAATGTTTACCATGGGTTCCAAATAAACTCCTCTTTTAGTCCCTGAAGTCTTGGTGACCCAAAGAAATATTTGAAACTCAGAACTGGCCTTGCTGGAAGTCAATGTGGAGCTATTAGCCAGTCTTGGAACCTAGCCAAGCTTACCTGACAGCTGGAGAGAGACCTGCTCCATCACATTCCGGACCCTCCCTTGATATGTAAACCATCCAGCAAAGCAGGTCCATGTAAGAGCCCCACTCCTTTCCCCTGAAGGCCTAGTTAGTTTCAAACTAAAAGAACAATGGCTTGTCTTCCCACAAGTTTGTCAGTAGACCAGTCTATACTTTAACTCTTTATCAATGTCCTTTGGAACAGAAGATTCCAGGTAGAAGGATCCTCAAAATCCTCTCTGCAGAACTTCTTTATTTCAGAGACTGGGAATCTGGGGCCAAGAGCAGCAGCGGGTCTTACTTAACTCATTGAATATTTTGGTGACTCCCTCCTATAACAGAATACCTGAAACCAGGTAACATATCTGTTTATTTGGAATATTTTAAATTTATTATTTGACAATTTTATACATGTATACACTGTATCTTGATCATATTTACCCCAACTACTTCCTCCCATGCTCACTGAAAACCCTGCAACATATCCTTCTATTCATGTCTCCCTCTTTTTAAACCCACTGAATTCAGTTAGTTTTACTCACTGGAATGTTGACTGAACTTGTGGAGTTGATTTGTGTAGGTAACCATAGCTGTGGTGACCTCAAGATGACAGTGACCATGTCATGTCCAGAAAACATTTTACAACACGCCTCCCTAACCTTCAGCCCCTACATTCTTTGCTCTCTCTCTTCTAAGTTCTACCCTAAGCTTTGTGGGGGTTGATAAAGTTGTATCATTTAAGACTGGATAATCAACGGCCACTTATTCTGAATGCTCTGACTTTATAATTCAGTCTCTATGTTTACTGTTGCCCACTGCCAAGAGAAACTTCTCTTACCAAGGTTGAGAGCAGCATTGATCTATGAGTAGGAGATAGGGTAATTTGTAAAGAAGCTTTGTAAAGAAAATTCTGGAGGCTGGAAAGCCTGAGAGCATGGCACCAGTGGCTGGAGAAAGGCTTTGTACTGAGCCTTCCTGCAGAAGGGCAGGAGCACTCTCTTGAGAGAGCCGGAGTGAGTTTGGGTAATAATCCTGCATGTGAGATCATGGTATCGGTTCATGCAGGAATTTGGGGCCCCGGAAACCTACACATTTCTCAGCTGGAACTACCTCCAACACATTTGGGATGACATTTCCAGCACAGATTCTTGAGGGATACACTCAAACTTTACCAGGGGTAGAAATAGTATTGGAAGGGGGATTCCCCAGTATCTTGGCTAGTACCCTAGACCCACTCTGCCAGGTAAGCAGAACATGAAGAGAACCAGTACCGTTTAAGAAGATGCCAGCAATGTGCTTAAGAAAAATCTCAGAAAAGTTGCTTGTTGGAGGAAAGAAGAAAATGACCCAGGACTTGGAGTTGAAAGCCCCATGGTTTGAGAAACAAGAGATGAACTGGAGTGGTAAGAATTCTGGGGAATATGGGAGGAAAACTGGGACTTGACTTAGAAGAATCTTGTCATCAGAAGTGTAGCATCAACAGAACTAGGTGGGAAAATGTTACGGCTAAGTCTTGTGTTGGCCATGATGGTGGTGTGAGGGACAGCCCATGAGGGACAGTAGGATGGATATATCACTTGGGTCACAGAAGAGAATCGTGGATCAAGGGAGTAGTGGGGGCAATTCCACAGAACCGCCTTCATTCACAGTCACCAGTGGTCTTGGGCTTGTCAAATCCAGCAGTTTTTCTTCTGATCTCATCTTCTGTGACACTGTTGTCATGGTTACCTTCATGGACTTTGCTTCCTTAGCTTCCAAGTTGCTGCCCTTTTCTTCCTTCCTCCTCCCTAGCCAATTATCCTCCATTGTCTCACTTTCTTCTGTTGCCTCTGAAATTACCTGGCTGGCATGAGTGAGAAGGAAACACGAACACGCAACAAACCTGCTTAGGAGTTTATTAGAGGGGGTGTATACAGGCCTGCGAAAGTCAGTGTGCAGAGAGAGAAAGATGGCGTGTCCAGGTTTTAAAAGCTGCCTAGCGCATGCGCACAGGGAGTTGACATGGCTACATCATACGCAGATGACGGAGCTCATGCATGTGCACAAATACTTAGCTGAGTCATGCGTGAATAATGCAACCACGCATGCTCGCAAGGGCTTAGCTGAGTCATACGTGGATGATGTAATCCATGCCACACATGGGTCACATGGGGGCCCTTTAACATCCCCGGGGGCCATTAGGCACTTCTGCCTGAGGGCTTGTCTGCACATGCATGGCCCCTAGAACCCAGAAGTATCAGCCTTATGTGGCTGAAATCATTACAGTCTCTAAATACTGGTGACCACAAGACACATGTCTTGGCTCCTGATCTTCATTTGAAATTCTTCCTAGAGTTTAAACATCATTGGTGTGGTGGAAACTCCAAAGTTTGAAAATTTATCTTTCTTACCTTAGTATCTGCTATATATATTTACAATATATACAATGATATAACAAAATTTGTTCTATAGCTTATGCATATCTGAAATGTGTATGTGCATCATTCGCACACACACATGCATCCCTTTGGGAATGAAATGGAGAGCTGGGCTCTAGAGCTTAGAGTCGAATGAACTAGGCTGCTGAGCTCATAAGGCCATTGTTGAGCAGTGTAATGAACACCTTCATAGGTAGTTTTCGTTTGTTTGTTTTTTTGTTTGTTTGTTTTTCCTATATTCTCCCATGGCAGAAGGGCTTACCTTTCTGACATATCTCATTAAAGACATGAATTCCATCTATGAAGATTTGCCCTCATTTCCTAATGAGTCCCTGAAGCCCTTTCTTCTAATACCATCAAATGGAGGTTAGGTTTCCACACTACTCCGCTGAAATGGAGACCATCGTTCAGGTATTAGCATTCGCTCCACCAGCGCCCATCCTTCTAGCTGTGCGCATGCGTTCTCTTTGTTGCACATCCTTGCCAACACTTGAGGCTGTTAATAAGCTGTACACTGAATTACATATAACAGACACATATACTTATTGCTATGTATGATCAGCAAATTGAATTAGACCTTGATTTGTATTTTCCTGATGAAATTGACCAACATTTTAAAAGTTTACTGACTTTGAATGTTTTTTACTTGTGATACATTTTTGTATTCTTTTATCTGGTGTTTCTTTGGCCTTTTTTTGTCATATTGTAGTTAAATTTCAAATATTTTAAGTATTTTGACATTTTATGTGCTGGTTATTTGCTGCACACACACATAGTTTAGTGCACAGCTGACTTAATTTTCTTTAAGTAATTTTTATATCAGCAGAATTTAATTATAATGCACTTAAATTTACCAATATGTGTGCTTAGTGCTTTTTGTGTCTTAAGAATAGTTCTTTTCGTGTCTTAAGAATATCCTTCCCTGCTCTTAACATAAGAAGGTTGAGAGCTTTTATTACAACCCTGGCTGTCAAATACATCTGGAATTGATTCCAGGTTCCAGCCTCTGTTAGAATCTAAGTGATAGTTTTATTAGTCCTCCTTGTAAAGTGACTTCTCATTCCCCTGATTACCCATGCCTCCTCATTCATGCATTGAGTCTCTGTCATGTCCAGTTAGAAGTAAACATTTTATTGTCTTGTTAACCCATTTTACTTTTCTTTTTATTCCAGGGACAGATTGTTTCTTTTCATCTCAGTGGTTGCCTCTCTTTCATTGCTGTAGCTTAAACGCGTCTCTTGCACATATTGAAAGAAGCTTAGTCTACCTAGACAGCACTAGAGAAGGGCCATTTGGGAAGTGGGCAAGTTGTAGTGGTACCGCTCTCAGAGATGGATGCCCTGTGAAAAGACTGGAGGCACTATTTCTGGTACCTTTTTGTACTTTTGTCTTCTAGCCTGTGAGGAAACAGCATTTGTCCCTTTTGAAGTGCCCATCAACAGGGCACCATCTTGGAAACAGTGTCTAGGTTTGGCACATATTCAAACTGCTCTCACCTTGTTCTTGAACTTTCAGCGTCCACAGCTATGAGGAATGTAGTTCCTTTTCAATGAATTCCTCAGCCTCAGGTATTTTGTTAAAGCAGCAAAACAGATTAAAATACTACCTATGGCTTCACCTCAGACATGAACATATAAGCCAGGCTGATTAGGGCGCCTTCTCCATCCTTTCAACAAGGAGATGAATTGAAACTTGATTATCTGACCTTGATTAACTAGGAAGCCAACACAAGACAAAGCATACCTGAATGAGAATAGAGAGTAATTATTTAATACTAATATCGGGACAGTTGGATCCAGCCTTACCTGGGGCAGATGACCCTTTGAACTGCTCAGTGACCTAAACCAGTGAATGGCCCTCTTTGTTAAGCAAGTTGGGGAGGCTTTTAACCTTTTGCAATGAACAAACACAGATGGCCAAGATAGGTCTACCTGGCACAGCATCAAGGGGCTATTCGTGGCCAGAATCAACATTTTCCTCAGATAGTCTGTTTTCCTATGCTCCCACCCAAGGACATGTGGCTGCCGTGATACATAATCACAAGTTTGGAGACTTAAAGTAATACAAATGTATTCTCTCTCAGTTCAGTCACCTGGCACCAAGGTGTGGATGGGGAAATGCTCTTTATAGAGGAACAAATGAGTCTATTTCAGCTCCTTGAGGCTGCTGTTAGTCCTTGGCTTATGGCTCTGTTTGCTTCACACCCATTTCACACCCATGTGTCTCTTGTTTCTGTATTTGGGGTCCATCCACCAAGAACAATTTAGAAGGATATAATGATAAGACATTGATTATGTCTGCAAAGAATCTGTAGTAAATAAGAACAATTACAAATTCTAGGCATCAAGGTATACACATGTCTTCTGCAGGGCCACCATTTGACTGCTGATGGAGACCATTTCTACTTTCTTTTTACTGAAGCTCAGAAAGGATAAGAATATTTTTAAACTTTCATAACCAGTCATTAGTGAAAGCAGAATTCAAACATCAGACAGCCTGCCTCAGGGTAAGGATCTTACTTTACTGTTGCTGTTTTGAGACAAGGTCTCCATAAGTAGCTGTGGCTGTTTTCAAACTTGTTATGTAGATCAGATTGGCCTTAAACTCATATTGATCTTGTCTCTGTCTCCCGAGTGCTGGATTAAAGGCAAGCTCCACCATGCCTGGCACACTACATATATACCTTTCTCAGCTTAATATACTCTTTTTTTCTTAGCCCATTGAGCCCAGTTAGTATGTGCCAGTACATATGTGGATTCAAAGGTGCCCACTTGTCCTCCCTCTGTTGTCTTCATTCACTTCTAAATCTTCTTTAAACAAATTATATTTGTGTATTTATTGAGTGTGTGTACTTGTCCCCATGGGCTCATGTGTGCACCAATGTTAACACGCAAATGTAGAGACCACAGGACAACTTGTAAAAGTCTACTCTCTCCTTCCACTGGATGAGTCCTGAAGATCAATCTCAGGTCATCAGGTTTGGTAGCAAGCACTTTTACCTGCTGAGCCATCTTGGCAGCCTTGCCTGCATTTATTACCATGACTTGATGGGACCATGAGAGTCACTGAGTTTAGACTTTGTGTCTTAGCAGGTGGTCAAGTATTGAATTAAAGTCTCAGTCAGGAATGTTTTTCACAATCTGCATCTCTCTCAAGGCTCCTGGCCTTTTCTCCTCTTCTGCATTTTGTTGCTTTTTATCATCCACACTAATCTTTTTGACCTGGGCTTGAGCCATTTGTCTTCTCCATCACATTTTGGTCTCAAAGAACTAATGGCTCTGACCTTAGAATTCATATTTCTACTGCAGGTCAGGTTTCTATAAATTACTAGAGTCACAGGGACCTCTTCCTCCTCCTCCTCATATGTGCTGGGGTCTTTGCGTTGCCTGTCTCAGTCAACTCTCCTGTCTCAGCCTCTTGAGGAGCACTTGTGTGCAACACTGTTTTGGGCCAATATTCATGTGACTCCCCAAGTCAAATGAGCCCCAACCAGGCCTGTTCCCACCTGATCCTCGGCATTGGTGGCATTTCCTGTATCATCTTCTACCTGCTCCTTCCTCCCATTTGGGATTTCTGAGTAAAGTATGACTTGGGCAGACCAAACATTAAAATTTTTGTTGAGAAGATAAGCAATGTATATTTTAAGATGTTTTAGTGAGATCATGACTTTGTTGGTTACTTTGCTTTTATTTATTTATTTTTTTATAATCTGCTAGTCCAATTAGTGCTGCCCAAGTATTTATTTTTTTATTTTTTTTTTTTTTT
>PVIU01021046.1:0-32561 GCA_004026605.1 Ondatra zibethicus | reverse complement strand
GAATCTCTGAGGAAGGTGATCATGTTCTATGTGAGTCACTCGTGTCTTCACTGTGGCCGTTAATACAACTCCCCTGCTGTCTGTTGCTGTTTCTACAAGTGTCCTTTATCTTCTTCTTATGACACTGACTGGTATCATTCATGAGAGAGAGAGTGAGACCATCTTTGATAGTTGTTATGAGCTCTGGTAATGGTGCCTGTCCCCTGGTACCCCCTAGGTCATCAATAAGACCACAAAGGCCCTTGGTTTGGGCAGGAATTTCCTGCCAACCAAATCTATCCTAAGGACAACATGATGATGGGGCTGGAGAAATGGCTCAGAGGTTAAGAGCACTGATTGTTCTTCCAGAGGTCCTGAGTTCAATTCCCAGCAACCACATGGTGGCTCACAACCATCTGTAATGAGATCTGGCGCCCTCTTCTGGCCTGCAGGCATACATGCAGACAGAACACTGTATACATAATAAATAAAGCTTTAAAAAAAAAGAAAGGAAAAGAAAAAAAGAACAACATGATGGTTAATTTCATGTGTCAGGTTGACTGGAACAGAGACTAAACATGTCTATGAGGGTGAATTGGTAAACTGAGTAACAGCCATGGCCTGCTGTGATGTGGGTGAGCCCCATCGGCCAGCTAAAGATCTGCATAGAATGGGAAGGCTATGCAAGAGGAAACTCTTCCTTTTGAACTATTTAAGCAGAGACACTGGTCTTCTTCAGCTCCCCTTAGGTCTCTGCCATGAATCTTTGGGTCCTGGGACTTCCTGGAGGGGTCAGCCCTGAACAGGAAGCAGTTGCAGTACTTCCTGCATCTCTGCTGTGTACTGAGCAGATCCCACAGGCTGGGCAGCCACAGCAGATGTAAGAATCATGCTTGCAGCATGGTCTATACAGCTATGCAAGTCAAAGAGGAGACCCAGGATGCCTGTGTTTGAAAAGAATGTGACTAACTCCTCTCTTGAACCCATTCTTCTTAGGACATCTATAGCCATACTGGGTTTACTCCACACTGCTCCAAGTACCTAGGGTCCCAGACTCAGTGTTTGGTTACTGAGGTGGTTTGAATGTAATTGGCCCCCACAAGCTCATAGGGAGTGGCATTATTAGGAAGTGTGACTTTGTTGGAGTAGGTGTGGCCTTGTTGGAGAAAGTATGTCACTGTAGAGGCAGGCTTTAGGTCATATATATATATGTATATGTATATATATATATAATATTTGCCATGATAAATATTTCAGTGTACTTCCTGTTGCCTGTAGGATCAAGACATAGTTCCTTCTCCACTCTCAGCTCCTTCTCCAGCACCATGTCTGTCTGCGTGCCGCCATGATGGTAACATACAAAACCTCTGGAACTGTAAACCACCCGGTTAAATGTTTTCTTTTATAAGAGTTGCCATGGTCACGGTGTCTCTTTAGAGCAGTAGGAACCCTAACCAAGACAGTCACCATGCAAGATCCATCGGCTCTTCCACTCCCTGCGATCTAATTCTAGCTTTCAGTTTGGAGAGCAGGTGGCAGCTTACTGTGATAGGCCATTACTGTTATACTAACCCCATAGCTACCAGTTACTCCCTAGCTCCTTGACTAAAGCATCAGAATAGCCCAAATCCCCATCTCAGCAAGAGCCTGAAAGAGTTTCCCTGAGTACCAGGACAGCACAGGAGGGGATCATGGATTCCATAGACTATCCACATGTCTGAGGGCTTCCCTTGGCCAGCACAGGGCAAGTAAATGCAGTGAGCCACCTGTAAGGACAGGAAAGGCCCCTTGTCTGTAGCCAACCCCCTCCCCCAGGAAGAAAAACCACAGGTTTATAGGAAACAACCTGTTTGCTGTCATAGTCTAACGACCACACTCTCTAGTGGAGCCAGGGGGACAGCCACTTGGAATTACCAGATTGCCGGGTGTTCATTTCCAGCAGGCATTTGCTGAATACCTACTGTGTACCAGCCCCTGCCTTTGGAAGTGCCCTCCCCCCCCCCCGTCTGTGATTTCATTCGGTCTCTCTCCCTCTGTTCTTAATGTGCTCGAAGCTATGAGGAATGCAGTGCTCCATGACAGGCCTCTGCAAGCCCAACGGAGTTGGCCCAGTCTGTGATTCATGTCTTCTCCCTCCAAAAATAAAAATAGAGGCTGATCCATTCCAACCATCCTGAGAGATTAAAAGATTTCTAAGCCAAAACAGGACCTGAGATAAGCTGCCTACGTGTGAGGGAGGAGGCCGGTGAGTTCCCCGCGCCAGCAACGTCTGGGAAGGGCTCCTGTGGCCTGATGGGACTTGTCTTGGCAGCCACTAGTCTCCCTAGGTCTTGTTACACATGCGCACGAGAGGTAACAGAGGCGCCGGTGTGCACAGCCCTGGATGCCCCCAGCACCTGCTGCTTTACTGCGCAGCTCCTTCTTGGAAAGTAGAAACTTTCTTTTTTTAAGTGTCTTCCCTATTGATCGTAGATACCTCTAATAAGTAAATAGTTCTCCCTAATCTGCTCCATTGAAATAAATTTTCTTTGAGGATTTCATATAGTATGTTTTACCATCATCTTTCCCCTCCCCCATCTCTCCCAGATCTTCCCCCACTCCCTACTCTCTCAACTTAATGTTCTTTATTCCTCTTAAAACAAGACAAAAACAAACAAAAAGGACCATCAATGAGAAACACAGGGCATTGGCTTTGTGTAGGTTAACTACCCCTGAGCATGAGGCCTGCCCTGGAGTGCGCGCCTTGCTATAGCTTCACATCCTCGAGAGTGTAACTGGATAACCACTCAGCTTTCATCCGGGACTTCAGCCTCCTCCAGGAGGACTCTCTGGAGTGGCGAGGGAAGACTGGATTGAGGAAGTTCTAAATTACCAGAGACTGCAGGTAAGACCAATGTTCTCTGTCGTCAGATTCTTCTAGAAAATGGACACACCTTTCCATCTCTCTGTACTTATGGAAGGCTACAGTTTTGCCAGGTGATGGGGGGAGGGCATAAGAGGGGAGCTAGTTTCTCCCATTCACACTGAGACCCCTCAAGGGCTCTCCCCCCAGGAGTCCTCAACCCCAGTATCAGAAGTCCTGATTTTCCACTGTAAGCACGTGGTTGTCATATAGTTCTCATCCCTCCGTGTTTATGTCCCTCATGTTAAAAGGCCTCCAGCCATGTTAGATTAAATACCACTCTACTGTAGCATGGCTTCAGCTCAACGTGATTATATTTTCCAAGTTCCATTCCAAAGAAGGTCACACCCACAGGTCCTGGGGGGAAGGACTTCAACTAAACCTTTTGGGGATTCAACTGAACTTACAACAGCTGCCAAGTCCTATATATGTGAGCTTCCTTCATGCAGCTTCTGTAACCCTGTGCCCAACTTTATGCCCATGCTCTTGTCGTGTTGTAGCTCGCCTTCCCAGGCTTCCAGATGTCTTCTCAGTGTCGACTATGGCCTTTTATTTCAGGGGTGTGTGCGTGTGTGTGTGTGTGTGTGTGTGTGTGTAGCACACATGCATGCGCTTCTGCTACCTTTCCATATATAATGCCTCAAGGACATCAGTCAGGAGCTATTTCTAACCATCCGTCTATCCTTTACACAACAACAGTTAATTTCACGTGTCAGCCTGCCAGAGAGCCATGGGAGCCCAGATGTTCAGCTGAGCGCTGTCTCTTGGCAGGTCTGAGACATTTTCCAGAAGAGATTATCATTCACTTGGGTGAATAAAAGTGAGCCTCGTGCAGTCCTCTGGGGCCCAAAGAGAATAAGCAGAGGAAGAGGAGTTTTCACTGTTGGAGCTCGGCTGCCCACACACTGAGACTCACACTATGGCTGTTTGGTTCTTCATGCTTGGAGGAAAACTCATACCATCGTCTCTCCTCCCAGTCCAGACTAGGATGGTCCCACCATGTGCTCTGGGCCCCAGCCCGAAGGCAGACTGCAGGACTCTGAGCCTCTATGCATAGATGCTTCTTTGTAAATATCACCTCTCCCCTACCCCTGTACACTAGGTAGCAGTTGGTGAAGGAGTCCTTCACCACGAGGGGTTACCCTGCACTAGAACTTGGCATTTATGGGATGGCAACTCCCTTCCTCGGGAGACACATCTCCTACTAAGTCTACTGCCTCTAGCTGACCTCATGAAGTAGAAGACAGGCCGCATGCCTGTGATTTTTAGGGTATCAAGATCCAACTGCAAGTTCTGTTATTTAAATGGCTTTGGATCCAACTGCATGCTGTATTATTTGGCTTTGGAGAGACTCTGGGTTATACCATAGGTTACTCTCCAGTCCTGCCACTGCCCCTTGGTGTCCATGTACCCCTTGAACAAACTGTCAGCTTCCAGACAACATGTCGTGGATGACATTGGCCTTCTCTCTTCCTCACAGGACTACCAGAAGGATTCCAGCAAGCTTGGGCACTGGAAGGGACTGCAAGGCTGTGGGACAGGGAGAGCAGCTGATGCCAGCGGGCACTGTCATAATTTCCTTTCCTGAAGGAAATGGTTTCTTTTTTATTTTATTTTATTTTTTCCATTCAAAAAAATTTACATTTCCTTCCCTTCTCCCAGTCCCCTCCCACTCCCCCCTCACCCCTCCTCCCTCCCCCTGCTTCCTTAAAAGAGGGCATGGTGCCCTGCCCTGTGGGAAGTCCAAGGCCTTCCCCCACCCCGCCATCCCGGCCTAGGAAGGTGTGCATCCAAATAGACTAGGTTCCCAAAAAGATAATACATGCAGAAGAGATAGGTCCCAGTGCCATTATCGATAGCTTCTCAGTCTATCCCCACTGGTAGCCACATTCAGAGAGTCCGGTTTGATCATATGCTCGTTCAGTCCCAGTCCAGATGGATTTGGTGAGCTCCCATTAGATCAGGCACATTGTCTCAGTGGGTGGTCCAGCCCCTCACAGTTCTAACTTCCTTGCTCATCTTCTCCCACCTTCTGCTCTTCGACTGGACCTTGGGAGCTCAATCCATTGCTCTGGTGTGAATGTGGGTCTCTGTCTCTATCTCCATCCATCGGACAAATGGTTTCTAATAGAAAGCAACCATCACAACTTTGATCCAAGCCCTTGGGAGGCAGAGGCAGGCGGAGCTCTATGAGTTCAAGGCCAGCCTTGTCTACAGAACAAGTTCCAGAACACGCTCCAAAGCTACAGAGAAACCTGTCTTGGAAAAAAAAAGGAAGGAAGAATAGAAAAGAGAAAAGAAAGCAACTATCAAATTGTTCGTGGGTTTTCTTTTTTCAACTTCCATCAGCAGTCAGAAAGAAAGCCTTTATTAAGCACAAGTACCTGCGTGCTCCAGAGAAGTCCCTTAGAAGCGTGAGGCTTCTCCACAGAACCTGTACAAGTGCTGTCATTGGCAAAAGGTCTGGGTACCGCACCCTCGCCAGTGCCTGGAGCTCTGACACGCTCTGTCACAGAAGCCAGGAGAAGACGGCCCCTTTCCCACCCTCCCCAGGCTGGGAGGTGTCGGCCTAGGGCCTAGAGCAGTGTGTGCCCACCAAGGAACACACAGATGATGCTCTTACGGGAAGTGGCTCACCTGAGACCTGAAGAGGAGACAGACTTGGGTGTGTCACTCAAGAAAATGGCCATCTGGGACAGTTCCTAATCATAGGCCAGGTGCTTGTCTGGTTGGGGAGCCTCAGAGGGGGACTTCTGGAAGTCCTTGGAAGCTTGTGTGTACATCTGGGTGGTGCTCACACGGCTATAGCCACACCAAGTTCTTCCCATGGTGAGTTTACCTGCCTGCCCCCTGGCCATCTTCAGGGACTCCCCCCTTCTTGTCCCACATGCTGCCTGGAGGACACAACTCTTGGGGCTGTAAAGGAGGGTGCTGTGGAGCGTTCCCAGCCCTTCCTGGAATTGCAGTTGATGAAAAACAGCCTAGAAAACAGCCTGCTCAGTCAGCACACGTCAGCAGCCACGCTCCAGGGCACTGCTGTCAGTAAAAGCGCAGCCAGGCCAAAGCTCTCCGTCGCTGCCATCTTGTCATTGAGCCAGCCCAGCCTGTCTGTCTCCTGCCTAGAGGCAGCTAGGCACCCATAACCCTCGCCTTGCTGGCTTCAGGAGCATGCGAAAAACAGACTCACATTCTGACTTGGAACTCGGCGACTCCCCCTCCCCCAGCTTCCTTTCCTGGGGGTGGGCCAGTAGAGCAAATGGTTCGGGATAAAGGCGCAGAGCATCAAGGCCCTCGACTGAGCTGCCTGGGTGGGAGCCGCAGCAACACTGTGTCGTCGTGCCCCCCTCCCCCACCCCACGGTGACACACGTGTCCTGTCTGCGCGAGTCCCACTTGAGGTGCCCCTGTCAACTCTTGAGACAAAGAGCAGCTGTCTTGTCAGAACGACATCAGCAACAGTGCACGGAGAGGAAGTGAAAACTGACCAGGACGGTGAAATGAGGTGGTCGCCGGACAGAAAATTCGTGCCACGCAAACGTGAGAACCGGAGTTACCTGAGTTCAGTTCCTAGAACCCATGTAAAAAGCCAGGCATGGAAGTGGATGATCATGACCCCAACACTGGGGAGAGGAAGGCAGGAGGATACCTGGGCTCCCTGGTCAGTCAACCAACCAGCCTAGCCTAATTGAGGAGTCCCAGACCCTACAAGGAAGAAGGGAAACAACTTCTCTGACCTGACATATGTCTTTTGTATGTGCATCCCTCCCCTCCCCCGACAAAAAAAAACACAAAACAAATAATATGTAACGCCCACGATAAGAAAACACTGAAGAACTGTTTCTGAACTCTAACACAAAAAGTCCCCAGTTGCCCCCTTGCCTGGGGGCAGCTGTTTGGATCTGTCCCACTCTTAACCCTGTCCCAGCCACATGAAGTACCAGGAGGAAGGGATTGCCCAAGTCCTGTGTTTCTCCTGTCTCTGAGAGGAGGCTCAGAGTTGTAGGAAGAGCCGCTACCCTGCATGAGGAGCAGGAAGCCCCGGGACACCATGAAGACGGAATGAAGTTCCCAAAAAACCCCAGGGGAGGCCCCACATTATTGCCCTGCTTCCATGGTCTTGGGGCAGGTTGAAGGGAGGAAGGTGGAGAGCTATGGAGTATAAGGATGGTTCTAGAGGCTTTCACCTGATATGTCCATGCTTGGATAGGCTAAGACCAGGACAGACCCAGCCAAGGGAGCAACAGTGGTCACTGCTGACTTTTTCTTGGCTTGGTCACATCTTGAGAGTGATTTGCATGTCTCCAAGTCACTCACCAGTCTCAGGGACTCTCTGGAACCACAGAAACAGATCAGTGGGGACCAGCAGCTTGAGGACCATGGAGAACAGGTTGGATCACCATACCTGACTCTAATTAGAGAGTGGAATCTAGGGAGGTCAGTACAGGGGCTGTGTGCTGGATGCCATGGGAGCTGCAAATCTTGGTGAGCTGTCCAGCATGATCTAGGCTTGAGCTTTCTCTGTGCCAACAATGGACTAGGGGTCTGACTCACCCAGTCCCAGTCCCAGAGGCCTGTGTTGAGCAGTGGCATTGATCCTATTGCCTATGCTAAGGACAGCAAGGGTGGGCTGTCCCAGTCCCAGAGGCCTGTGTTGAGCAGTGGCATTGATCCTATTGCCTATGCTAAGGACAGCAAGGGTGGGCTGTGCAGACAAGCTTCCTCAGGGGCTCCAAAGTAACCCTCAGCTCCTTCAGAAGCCACGGTTGCCATCATCGCCATAAGGCCGGTACAGACTGAGTCAGGTTTTACGATTAGCAGAGGTTTGGTGAGGGATTCCTCTCTAGTCTGCTCTTATGTTTCCTAAGCACAGGGTATCCTGATCCATGCAGCAAGGAAATGTGTGTCTTTACTCCACGTGACCCAGCTCCAATTGCCCGGCTCCTCTCCCACAAGGTCAGGCTACTCTGGGCCTGCAGACAAGATAGGGGCAGTGATGTGTGAGTCCTACAAGGGCTGGTGTCCTAAAAAGCAGTCACTCAGGCCATTCTGAGAACAGCAGGTAAGATCACGGCATTGAAATAAGCGTGATGTCACCTCGTTCCATCTGCAACTGGCTACCTAACAGCCTCTCTGTCAGGTGGTCTTCCCTCTGAACGTTCCCCTTGCAGAGTAGGACCATGGCCCTGGGATATATTACGGCCCCAATGCATGAGGATCTCTAGGAGGTAACCAATGACCTTGGCAATGCCAAGCCCATCTCCAGCAGAAGCAATGGCAATAGACTCAGGGACTGCCAACATCCTTCTTGGAGAATGAAGTCCCAGGAGTCTGTGGTAGAGAAATGACCAAAGCGGCCCAGGACCAGAGAACAGCCACAGCTTCCCTGGCCTCCTCCCAGCATTCTTAGAGTGTAAGAGACAATGTACTACCTAGCTACACCAATTCCAGGTGGAGCTCTGCCCTGTGCCCGGCACCAGCCTGGTGTTGCAGGAAGAAAGCAAGCAGCTTTCAAAGAGTCTTCAAATTACAGTGAATCACTATATCTGATTCAAATGAGAGCTTAGGTGGATCTGAAGACAGCCCGTTGCCTCAGACTAATGGCGTATTGCCTCAGAAATTAATTTAGCGCCTGAGAGTTTCACAGACTAAGGGAGCATGCATTTGCATAGTCTAAACTCCCAGGCCCGGCAGGCCACCCACTTGGAAAGGCCCAGAGAAACCTGACCCCCAAGTGCCTGGGATTCTCCAGTGTTTGGTCCTCTCTTTATCCTCCCTGCCACACCCAGTCTAAGCTCATGGGTTCAAGTCACAGACAGAGAGGATCCTTGAAGTCTTGGCTAGGTCTCCTGGTCACCACCTCGGATAAATGGTGCCTGCATCCTGAATCTCCACCAGGCCTCTCTCATTCCCTTACAACTCCCATGCCCCAGCTCTTTACCACCCACCTGGGAACCTCTGTGAATGTCAACCCTGCGTGTGGCCAGCAATCTCTGTGCTGTCCCCCACAAAGCCGATTCCAAGCTCTCCCAGACACAACATGGTTCTGGAACATTTTACTGTCTCACCTCTGCTCCTTCAGGCTTCTCGCTGGCAGAACAGCACTTAGAGGAGAGGCCACTTCAGGAGCTTCTACCCCGTTCTCACCTCCTGGGTTTGAGCTGCTGTCTCCCATGAACGAAACCTGAAGTCCAAAGGCTCTGTTGGCATCCCATCCCAACAATGCAGCAGACCGGTTCCCACTAACCGGGACCTGCACAAAATGTGCTCCTGGCCAGAGTTCATCTTCTGGGTTTGGGAACTAAGTGCTAGCCTTTGCCTCTGTTACCATTACCTTTCTTTAGACGGCCACCATTGCTTCCCTGTCACTTGGCATAGTGTCCTGTTCGGGCAGCAGACTAGACAACGGTCAGACTTAGGGAAGCATCTGGCCTTGTTGGTCTGCGGTGTGCTTTATTCGACCACACAGACTGGCTTTTTTGTTGCTTCTTGGGTAGAAGGGAAGTTCAGACAAGGTCTGGCCATGGAGCCCATGCTGGCATCAAACTTGGCATCTTCCTGCCTCGGTCTCCTGAGCTAAGATTGCTAGCTTGTGTTAGCACATTCACAGTTTAAAGACCATATGAATCAAATTCTTCATGCTGTAGACAGAGAGACTGAGGCTTAGAGGAAGACTTCTGGAGAAGCACAAATATTCAAAGAAAATGTCACAGCACAGATATCCCTGTACTCAGGAGCTCCTCGGGGACCTCCTCAGTCAGGACACTATCTGCATACTACACAAAGTCTACCAACTCATTCATAAGAGGAAGAGGGGGAAATGAAGCGGATACCACAATGTAAGGACATAGCCATCCATTGCTGCTGAGCAAAAACAAGAAAAAAGAAACAAAGAGAAAGCATCCTGGCCTCAGGGTGAGCTAGTTATTAAGCCTGAGACAGAACAGAGCTCGGGAGTCACAGCGCAGCTGGCAAGCCGCAGGAGCCCGAGATGAAAGATGGATATCGGGGACTCCACATCTGTGAACTGTGCAAGTAGGCCAGCCCTTAGTGGCTTCCAGAGCCCGGAGTGGCAGATGGGGACTGAGTGCTGATGGGTACACAGCTTATTCTGGGGCTAGTAGAAGTGTTCTGAGATTAGACACTGAATTTCCCAACAATGTGAGTTTTTCAGACCGCTGGATTGTATTCTTTAAGATGCTTAAAGTGGTATTATGGGATGGATGTCAGTAACATCTTATTGTAGGAAGAAGAGAGCAGGTTTGGAGCCCAGGGTGTCACAACGGCTACACAAGTGCTCTAAGCACTGGGTTACAACCCAGGAGAAGGACAGGTAGAAAATAGAGGGTGTGAGGAAAAAGCCCTCCCTCCCCTTCGCTCCCAGGCAACCCACAGAGGCAGTAGTGGGCAGGTTTCCTCACAGCCTCGTGTCTCCTGGGTTGCCACCCTGGGCACCTCCCTCAGCTTTCTCTACCTGGAGCTTGGGTGGGAAGCATCACTATATTCTCAAACCCGGAGAATGGGATCGAGTGGGCTTGTGCTGCCCTGTAAGAAAGAGCTCAGGACACCAGCTCTTTGTGGGTGTGAAGGACTGTCTCCGGTTCACACCCTCATGATAAGTCCCTCCTCTGCAAGCCATGCAGGCTGCCTCTGCCCCGCTTCATATAGAATCTGCAAGACAACTACAGAGCCCTGAGTGGCAACAGCCGGCTCAGGTAACTGATGCGAGGGGCATAGCTCTGCTTCTGGATGCCAGGACCAAGGGGGCAGAGTGGAAGGCAGTGGAGGCGGAGGAGAGGTGAAGTTTTCCAAGCATCCCAGCAAAGAAGAGAAGCAATTTCAAGCTGTTCCAGAGGAGGGGAGAAAAAGAAACTTGAAATCCTGGAGTCAGCTGGAAGCTCTCGTTCCTTTCATGTTGGCTTGACTGATCCTGTGTGGGCGGTACACAGCTCCTGGCAGCACCCGTGTGTGGGTGGTGTTCTAAGAACAAAAGTTCACTGCTGCCATCAGAGCCAGCACCTAGGCAAGGGTTTCTGGCCCCTCCCCTGCTAGCCACCAGGTCCACACACCAGACACCATATCCCCCCACTGGCGTGCACGCACACGCACACACAGACACACACACACACCACCCATACCATGCACACACACACATACACACACACCACTAATACCATACACACACAGCCCCCCCACACCACATACCACAGCACACACACACACATGCACACACACCACCATACGACACACACATACCACATATTTCACAGCACACACACATATCATATCACACACACCCATACCACACCATTCATGCACACCACACACACATATACCACATACACCACAACACACACACATACACCATACCACACACCACATACATACACAACATACCACATACATACCATATACCACACACACACCACATACCACACAGCACAGCACAGCACACATACATAAAACGCACAGATCATACCACACAGCACACTACACGCACACACACACACCACACAAACCAAACACAGTACACACAAACACCACGCAAACACATTCTCTCTCTATCTCTTTCCTTCCTGTCTGTCTACACCCACCAGGGTCTCACCATGTGAGTGAGGAGCTTTTTAACTCTGGCCTGTCAGGCCTCCAAATGGAGGGAAGAGAACATTAAAGCCCAGAGAAGCCTGCTGTTATCACCAGAATGAGAGCCTGCTTTCATGAGATCTGAGTGCCTTCAAAGAGCTTGGCAAACACAGACTAATCAAACCTCCTGCGTTCCCCATCGCAGAGGAAGACAGCAACAGCAGGCTCAGCCCAGGTTGCTCTCAGGCACTGAAGGCTGGCTGGCCATCCCAGGTGACCCAGCCCAAAAGGCCTGCTCTGATCTCCGGAAAGAGTCCTGTGGAAACCCAGGAGCACCTCTGCAGGAGCCAAGAGGGGCTGAGCAAGGAGAAAGACAAGGTGTCTAGTGACAGGGTGTTACCTCCTACCCTCACACGGGCGAGGCCCTCGGCCAAGTCACACTAAGAACTAACTGGGCGGCTGGTTTCCAAGAGGAGACTGGGCGGGACTTCCGGGTCAGCAGTTGAGCTGAGCCTCCTCCACCTCCACTTTAGATTGGAAAAATGGGGGACAAGGCCCTGGAGAGCTGGGTCTAGTACATTCCTCCCCACCCCCATAAGTCACCTATCAGCACACGTTATCCCCAGACTGGGTCTCATAGTGCCTCACAGAGACGGACCTCTTTCTCTGTGTCGGAGGGAAAGCTCAGCAGTCACTAACAGCCCAGAGAGATGCTACCTTGTTGCTGCAGAGGGGAGGACGCCGTTCTGTTCACAGGAAAGCACATCAGGAAGAGCTGTTTCCAAGTGTCTGTCTCTGAACAGGAGCCAAGTTCCTCCCCTGCTGCCACTACTACTCCTGTACGCCTGGCCAACGCTTAACCGGAACAAGGTCACTATGGGCAGGGCAGTTTCTCTGACCCATAGATCCGAGGATGCCATCATAAACAAGAGCTGCCCACCTCAAATCCAAGGGCACCACGGATGCACCAGCGGCTTCCTTCAGAGCTGGGACCCGAGGACATCCGGGGTCAGGAAGATGCACAGAAACAGAGACACAAGCTTGGGTAAGACAATGGGAACTGCTGAGGACATTGCTCTAGAAATGTTAGAAACCTTGTCTCAAAAAAAGGAAGAGGAAGAAGAAGAGGAAAAGGAGGAGGAAGAGGAAGAAGAAGAAGAAATCTCACCCACCTCCATTTCTTCTAAAATTATCATCTTTAACTAAAACCACTTTGTAAATGCCCTTTCTAGTGGTAGGCATGAATCCAAGGCAGAGACTTCATTATTAGTGTGTATGCACGCATGCATGCATATATGTGTGCGTGTCTAAGTAGGGGTGTGTGTGTATGCTCTATGTATGTGCAGTTATGCATTTATATGTGTATGTGTGTATACCAAGCCTGTGCAGATACGTGTGCTCATGTGTGTGCAAGTGCATGTACATTGTGTGGCAGCCAGAGAAAAAACTTAGGTGCCATTTTTCCTCAGGTGCCATCTACCTTGTTTCCTGAGACACAGCTTCTCACCGGCAACCTGGAGCTTTCTGAGGTTTCCATCTGTCTCCCTCTCCCTGGTGTAGGAAGAGCGAACGGCCATGCCTGGCTTTTTCCAAAATGCTGGTGTTTGAACTCAGGGCCTCATGTTTGCATAGCAGGGACTTTACCAGCTGAGCCCTCTCCCCATGAGACGCTTCATCCTCAAGGATAGTGTGACTAGGCGCGCCACTGAATGCAGAACTCCAACCTATTAGGTAGGATAGCTATATCGGCAAGATGCAAACTGGTATTTCACACAACCAAACCAACCTTGGATTAATTGCCACTGTTGTCAGAAGTTAGAGTCTGACAGAGGCAGAGATCCACAGTGGAACACTGGGCTGAGCTTCCAAAGTCCAGCTGAAAAGTAGGACTGAGAATATGAGCAAAGAGGTCAAGACCGTAATGGGGGCACCCACTGAAACAGTCTACCTGAGCTAATGGGAGCTCTTCAACTCCAGCCGGACAGGGAAGGAACCAGCATAGGTCCAAACAAGTCCCTCTGAATGTGGGTGACAGTTGTATAGCTGGGGCAGACTGAGGGTCCACTGGCTGTAGTACCAGGATTTATTCCTACTGCATGTACTGGCTTTTTTGGAACCTATTCTCTTTGGATGGATACCTTGCTCAGCCTAGATATAGTAGAGAGGGCCTTGAACCTTCCACAAAGCAATGTGCCTTACCCTCTCTGAGGATTGGATGGGGGGCGGTGAAGTGAGGGGATAGGTGGAGAGAATGGGACGAGGGGAGGGAGAGGGAACTGGGATTGGTATGTAAAATGAAAAAAGATAGTTTGCTTTATTTTAAAAATAAATTAAAATAAAAAAGAAGCTAGGGTTTAAATATTTATAAACACTGGCAGTTGGCTATACCCAAGAGCTTAGGAGTTTGAATTCTGCCTCCTATTTGTTTACCTGCCTATTGAACACAGGTTGAGTAACCCCTTTTAGAGTCTAGTGTCCTCATAGCTGACAGAAAAATCCCTCCCAAGGGGCCTGTGACCATAAAATGAAATGTGGTCCTTGAGACCTAGGCCTGAGTCAGCACTTCTCATAGTCCTGGAATTTGTTTTCTTCCAGAATCAATTATATGTGCCTCAGAAAAATCAAATAATTATTATTCTACTTATGGTGCTAACCCTAAACAATGCCTGACAGTGAAGGTTCTGAATTTGCAATTTAGCCATCTAGGTATTTCAGTTAGAAGCAGGGACTGGTGTAAGGGGCAGGAAAGGAGGGGAATGGGAGGGAGGGAGAGAGAAGGGAGAGCAGAGATGGTAGCTAATGGTCGAATCTAGGTGGGGAAGGAAGGAGAGGAGACAGGGCCTTTCTAACGAAAGGAACAGGAAGAATGTATGACGGAGCTAACCCTATGGCAGCCTGTCTTTCTGTGAGACTGAGAGAGGCCAGCGTCTTCAGCTTCCATCCGAGGTAGCTAGACTCTGCGGCGCTCGGATGTAAAAACCCCATGTACTGAAGCAATGCTGTGGAAACAGAAATACAGGGAAGTCCCTGGAAAGGGACACAGCCCATCTGAGGCAGCCAGTCTCTGCAGCGCCCACCCCCATTACCCACTCAGCACTGGTTGAAGGTGTGAATTCTCTCGCTGGTGTGATATTGGAGCAGTCACACCCCTTCGCCCCATAGGATTGGGTTCAGATCTGAAATACCATCTTGTAACACTGCCATCATTGCTCAGACTGGGATGTTACCATCTCATGTCACCTGCTGAGGACTGAAAGTTCATATCCATCACAGTCACTGTGTCACCTGACTTTCCAGATCCAAAGCCCAGAAATGCTGGAGAAGGGTCATACTGGTACCACAGTTCTAAATTAGCTTTTTTTTTGGGTAGAGAAAGAGCAGAAATGTCCTGGTTCAAAGGGAGATTGGGGAACACTGATGTGGGGTTTCAGGTGCACTGAGAGGACCCAGCTTCCCTGGGAAAGCTAACAGGAGCTGGGACATGGGCAGAGCACCCATATCTTTGTGTGTCAACCTGAGGGCCCAAGAGACAGTTTAAGAATAAATAAATACAGACTTGTCATTTGAACTTACAAACCCACCAAAACTGCAAACACAGACTAGCCGGTCCTCATTTCCCTGGGCACAAAATCCCCAGCTAATGTTCCATGTGGGTATTTTTGAGATGAGCATGTATCCTGAGAGCCTTACGCAGTCAAACAGAATAGTTACAAGATTGCATCTCACAAGGTTCTTTCTGTGAGGTGAGACCAGGGCAGGGTGGGAGGACAGGGACTCTGTTGACCCCAATGGAATGTTTCCGTATTGCTTGATTTCCATCTCTTTCTAAATCTCAAAAGCAAATTTGGTTTTCAAAGCGTCTGTGGCTGGAGTCAGCTTCCCGGGTGAGGGATGTGGCTCCATGGCGTGCCGGATGGCCAGGGCTGCTGCTGGGTCTGACTGGACTGATACAGGCAACTTGACGATCCCAGAATGGAAAACCCACACTGGCTGTTTGGCTAAGTATGCCAGAGCTTCCACCAAAATCCAAAGGTCAGAATGGCTGTTAAAAGACTAGTTATACCGTCATGATCCCCCACATCTCTTCCTGAAGACTCCCTGGTATTTTTATACCTATTCTAATTTTAATATTAAGAAATTAGCTGCATGGGCATGGTGGCACATTGCCTCTAATGCTCATACTTGGGAGGAAGAGGAGGTCAGATCTCTGTGAGTTCAAGGACAGCCTGGTTTATATAGCATGTTCCAGACCGTCCAAAACTACATAGGGAGACCTATAAATAAAAGGAAAATAAAAATAAAATAAAAGGAAAGAGAGAAAATAGTTAAAGTAAGTGAACTAGAGAAGCAGATCAGTTGGTAGAGCATTTGTGGTGCAAACTTGAAGAACTGGATCTGAGTCCAGTGCCAGAGAGTCAGAGACAAGAGGGTCCCCGGGACTTGCTCAGCTAGCGTAGGCTAATCAGTAAGACCTGGTCTCAGTGAGCGACCCTGTCTCAAAAACAAGATGGAAAGCTTCTGAGGAATGTCACTTGGCCTCTTCATACATGTGCACACATGTACACCCACAGAAACACATGCCCAGATACACACACATATGTTCACAAACACATGCTTGCGCGTGTGCACACGCACGCGCACGCATACACACACACACTCTCACTCACACAAGCATGCACACAAAAGTAGAGCATGGACCATACACAAATCATTGCCTTAAATTCCCTTGGCAGGTGCCCTTTTCCTGGAGCCCCTAGAGCGGTAAGCCACCAATTCCAAAGTCCTCTTGACAGATGCGCATGCCAAGAACAGCCACCCCACAGACAGAACCTTCCAGAAAACTTCAGTGCTTTCGGGACCCAAGAGCTTAGCGGGAAAGTACAAAACAAAAACAAATCCTGGTTTTCAGCTAGACCTGGGGAGCCTTTGTTGAGACAGATCAAAGCTCTGAGGCTCCTTCTGGGACTGTGTTTATCAGATGTGGGATTTCTGAGTCCCTTGAAGCAAAAAGGCACAAGGAGACTCCTTGGGCACTTCACAGGTGGATGTCAAAGGTGGCCTTGGGGTTCTGCTTCTGGTGGAAACAGCATGAAGACACAAAAGGCTCTCCTGTGATGTCACAGACAGAGCCTCCTGGATATTCACCCCTGGGACCTGAGAGGTGGGGTCTTTGGGCGATACTAGATTAACCAGGGTGCCTATATTTGGTACATCAATCTCCTCCAGCCTTTTAACTCGGAGTCTTGTCATTTATTTCCATCCTCATATCCTGAGCAGGTGAGGAAGGTAGAGAGCAACAAGGGTCAAGATGCTGCTGGGGCATCTACGGGGAGGAGTGGAGATTTGACGGCCTGAGAAGCCAGCCGTACAGATTGCTCTCAAACACAGGAGCCAAGACGCCTCCCAGGCAAACCACCAAGTCCAGCAAAGCTGTCTCCCCTTTCCAGCCCCACCCATCCTTGTTCATCTTGCAACTCAGTTTCGAGCTCTCTGTTTTTCTCTGCATCCTCCAAGACACCCTCCTCTTGCCTTGTCATTCTCAAATCTTGACACAGAAAACCTCATGCATTTCTCCCTTCCCAAGACCATTCCTCTGTTCCTTTTCCCTCTGCCAAAATATGAAGACCGAGGCTTTCCAGAGTACAGGGAATGTGCTTGCTGGGGCGAGGAGTCCTGCAGGTGCACAGAAAATAGGAAGACATTCAGAAGCTTTGCCCTGGAGTTTGATCAAGGTGCACTTGACATATGTTCCCTGACACAGTGAACCCTTGACTGGGGACCTGTCATGTGTTAGGTGCCATGAAATTGCTAGGTCCAGCAGGTGTGAAAAGTGGGGTTTGTTTACGTGTGTCTGGAGGACACTGCTCCCAGGAGTTCCTTCTTGATCAGAGAACTGGGTCGTCAGGAGCATCTGCAAAGTGTCCGTGCTTTACGCATCTTCTGGGGGCTCCCGTGGCATGAAATCCAGGAGTAGATTCGCCTATTTGCCAACCCACTGTTGCCTTCTCTTATTGGTCACCACAGGAAAAGACTTCATGTCACTGGCCTCACTCCTGCCCCTGTGCTGGAGTCACCAGGGTGAACGTGTTTTGTGTGCCGTGGCTGGGGACCTTGGTGGATCCTCCTTAGCGCAGGGTTGTTTGTGATGGTATAGACCTGGCGCTGATCACGCGTGGCCAGTAAGCCTTATCCCTCGGGCATAAAGGCTGAGGAAAGGCAAGCCAATGACGTGAGCCTGTGACGGCTTTACCCATAGGGGAAGAATTTTGATGGCATCAAGGGCTGCAGGTGGGAAGAAGTCCCAAGGATTTGGCATGATAGGAAGCCTGGGGACCGTGGAGGCAGGACCTCTGGGCAGAAGAAATGTCTAACAGTAGCTCTCCTGAGAATAAGCAGTGTGACCAGAGCCACCAGAAGATGCCCACTGATGCCTGCTCAATGCTTTGACCAATGCCTACAAGGGAAAAGCCCAGATTAGCACAGTGCCACTCAAGAAGATTGGTTTCCAAAGATGTCCCTGGCTTTTTAAAAGCTCCTAAGTCCTGTTTCCTCTCACACCCTCCTCATCTCCACTACATCACACCTTCCTTAGTGATTTTAATTTTTAATGCTATATATTCAGATATTTTGCTCCTGTGTAAGCCTGTGTAGCACATGTGTGCAGCGCCTGTGGAGACCAGAGGAGGGAGTCCCTGTGACTGGAGTTACAGATGGCCGTGAACTGTCACGTGGGTGCTGGGAATCCAAGCCAGGTCCTCTGGAAGAACAGCCAATGCTCTTAACTACTAAGCCATCTCTCCAGGCCACCTTGGTGATTTCTTAAATCAAAAGGAGACTCCACGGGATCCAGACATCCCTGCCCCCCAGAGAGCACAGAGAAGCCCTGCCAACGAGGGTAAGGGTCCTTCCAGGCAAGGGCCCACCTAGCCCACTGGCTGCAGGGCTGCCTCTGGAGCTTAATGGGGCGCAGGGCATTTTATTATTTTGCTTTTGGTTCTGGCACGTCTTAAAACAAATCTCAAAGATGAAAAACTCCTGTCTGAAATGCATTCCTTTTAGAATCCAAGAAATGACTCACAGAGGCTGGGCTGGCATTTACGGTCCCCGTTAAGATGATTAGCTGCAGAAATCCTATTTTTGAAATGTAGACTTTGTACCCTACATATTCTTCTAGAACAAAATAAAAAAAATAGTTCTGCAGGGGGATGGGTGAAGGACACTCCTGTTTACATAGTTAGCATTATTTAAATACATGCTATTTACCACATATTTTATATCCCACTATCTACTTTTAACACAGGATTAAAGAGATTGAATAAGATATTCAGTAAAGTCACTCACAACGTTCTTTAGAAAACATCTCATCCCCGTGCGTGCTAGAAGCTAAGAAGTTTGGTTTTCACCCAAATGTCCAGTGAGTGATGAATGAATAAGCAAATGTGAGATATTCATCTTCTGATAGCTGGCATAGGTGCAGACAAACCTCGAGAAAGGGCAGAGATGAAATACGCCAGCTGGGAGGTGGGAGACGCTGTGGGGTACCACCTTTGACATCTGAGTCACAGGGACAGAGGGGAGGGGGCTGTCAAGGCTGGGGCAGGGGGCTACTTAATGAGCAGAGGGGTGTGGGATGATGGACGTGTTCTGGAGTTGTGCGTCAGAGACGGTTGTTACTCCATGCTTGATGCCTTTGAAATGAACCCCCAAGAATGGAAATTTTATGATACGCAGATTTTACCACAATAAACGTTGTTTTCCTCTGGAAGAAGACATTAAGAAATATTGGTGGCCCAAGGCTTCTTTCTGATTCTTTTTCATCTTGGCAATGCCGCTTTCCCCCCAGACGACCAAGTGTCTCACTGTCCACTGCCAACCATTGCTCAGGCCTGTCTCACTGTCTTACAGACTAGTCCAGGTCCAAAGGGGCAAAGCAGCCTTGCTATGGATAGCCAAGAGGGGGCAGGTGCCACTGTCCTGGGGGGGGGTGCAGATCGCAACTCAGCGACTCCTGTGAAGTATTTGTGACCTTTACCCAAGTTTATACAACACCCCTTTGTTCTGGTGTGGTAAACCTCTCATTGTCAGGGTTTTCAAAGCAATGTTGCCCTCAGCTGGGCCATAAAAACAGCCCTTTCATGGTTAATTGTGTGGGAAGCCCTGGTTTCTAAAAAAAAAAAATTGTGATAACTCCTACATAGAAATGTTGCTCACAACAAGACGTGGTGAGTGCCTCTTCAAGAACAATGACCACACTAAACTCCAACCTGAGAGGAGGGCTCCCTTGTTGAGAGTTAAACAGGAAATAAATTCACCAGAATAAAGACCTTTGAGATCTTCTAATGTGGATGAGGCTGGGTCCTGTATGTGTTTTCATGTGTAGGGCGCATTGTGTGTTTCAGAGTCGCCAGTGAAAGGCCAAACAGAGCAGGGGACGCAGCAATAGCATTCCAAAAATAACCGGTGACATCCACCAGAACCTTTTAGACACAATGTGTCCAGAACACCAGGCTTTTTCTCCTTACAGTTCACCAGATGGATCTTGGTAAAGCAGGGGTCACGAGCACTGACTCATCAAACACAGACTGAACCGGCAGGCACATTTTACAAATAAAATGTCTGCCTTTTACCCAATGAGCAGGTTATTCCATCTCCACTGAAGAATATTTCAAGGGTCGTCAACTCAGGTTTGCTGGCTTTACCATTCTTCACGGCACACCCCATAAGTGCGTGTTCCTTGGGAGCAAAAGAGGCCAGAAAATGAATAAGCCCATTGCCACCAGTCTACAGGAGGCTGCATCAGGAAGACCTCTTTCGCTTAGGACTTGGAGAAATACCCCATTCAAAACCGGTTCAGAGGGGCTGCTGAATTCCCGCCACAGTCAAGAGGTGACCATCATGTTCACCCGACAGCCTCCATTTCCCATTCGTTCTTAGGTGGATAGTTCTCAGTTGGGGTGGATAGTTGGAGTGGATAACATCCCCTTGGCTCTGTTGAGCTTGTGCCCACCTCTTTGTCCTGTACACTGGTGTGGGAAAGACAAGAGTTTTACTGGGGATCCTGAGGGAAAGCCCAGGAGCGCCTGCCTTCCCAATGAGGTTTACATCTTGTGGTCATGGAAGGCAAAGCAACATTGAAGTTCTGCATAAAAATAGAGATGTGAACACAGCCCTGGAACACCCTGGGGGAAACCCAGCTGGCCCACAGGATGCCCACGTGGGTGGCCCTTGCTCTGCTGGAGAGGGCCCCTGGCGCCAGCAAGTCCCCAGCCTTTGGGATTACCCGCGACTGTGAAGAGACATAGCTCCCGGCTCAGGCCTCTGCTCTTCCTCCTTCTCCAGCTTTTAATTCTGCTGCTGCTAGAAGGGTCAAGTGTCAGGATGCTGAGGCAGGCGGCTCTGAGGAACTCAAGAAGCAGTGGTCTGCAGGGCCACGCAGGGCTCCTCAAGCCCAGCACTGCAGTGAAAGTGTGAACATGGTGTCCCTGTTCCCCTGTATTGTAATAAGGCTGCTTGTTTGTTCCAGCCTCTCGGAACAAACCCAAAAGAATCACACAGAAAGTGCATTAATTAAATTACTGCTTGGACTATTAGCTCTAACTTCTTATCAGCTAGCTCTTATATTTTAATTTAACCCATTTCTAGTAATCTGTGTATTGCCATGTGGCTGTGGCTTACCGGGTAAAGTTCCATCTGGCTCTGGCGGGGCTACATGGCTTCTCTCTGACACCGCCTTCTTTCTCCCAGCCTTCGGTTTAGTTTTTCCCACCTAGCTCTGCTCTACCCTATCAACAGGCCAAGGTAGTTACTTTATTAACCAATGGTATTCACAGCATACAGAGGGCAATCCCACATCACCCCTGAGACACTGTGTCTTCATCTGGGATCCAAGGGCGATCCCTGAATACTTTAGACAGTTTCAAGGTCAGAACCACCCATGAAATGTTGGGAAATCCCATCTGAGAGGCTGGTGCTCACCCTATATGTGGCATCCGCCCATCTGTCTTATGCATCATGGGTTCTTGTCATGCATCACTGGCAGACCACAAAGTAATCAATCATAGCCCAGATATCAGCCTGCCCCTTTCTACTCCACTTTTCTCTATTTCTCCGTGACCATAGTTCTTTATTATCTGAAGTTTGACTTTAGAATACTTCAGTTGTCTGGACTCAGCTGTAGCCTGACAATCAAGCAGGGAATATTCTAGAAACACTTTGCAAGTTTTAAATTGTGTGGTTTCCCGAATGGGGGTGAAGACTTATGGCATCCTGCTATATTTCATCATGGGTACAAACCGTTGTTTTATCTGGTGTGCCCACACTGTATTTGCTACCTGCCTACCAGTCACTTAGTAACCAGTTCAGTCATCAGTTCAGCTGACCTGACATCAGCGCTAGCCTGGGATTCGTTCAGCCACCTCCAGGTGTCTTAGACACATCCCTACCCCATGGGAGGGCTATTGTATTTCATTATAACACTCCCAATGTGGAATAATTGTGCCCCAGTGGACACCGGCATCTGATAGAAGGGCAGGGAAGCTGTCGGCATCATATGTACACATCCCAGCCTCAGTAGAACATGGACCCACCCAAAGCAGCAATAGATGGAGAAGAAAGATGTTGGTCTTAAAAAGAAAGGGTAGTGGAAAATATTTTATTCTGGAAAAAAGGGGGATGGGACTGGAATGCTGTCCTAGTGGATGGTATTCTGCAAGGCTTATATGGTTATTGTGATACATCCATTTATTGGATATTGGGACTCAGTTCTTTCTTCATATTATATCCTTAAGAAAATGGTTTGATAACAGAGTCAAGAATGAGACACTTTTAGAAATGATACAGTCTTTACAGACTAATAATGAACTAGAATAATAATCCTAGCTGACAGGATTAATACCACCTTAAGCATTAATTTGACAGACAAAATTGAATTCATGTCAAAGGGTACTGAGAAATTATCTGAATGAATTCATACTGTTGAATATGACAATCAAAATCTCTTAAAAAGTTATGATGGGTTAGCAAATAGAGTATCTCTCCAAGAAGGCAATCTGCATGCTATCCAAATAATGTCCAAGGATGAGATGTTATCTTTAAAGGAAAAACTTCAGGCCTTGGAATCACATATGCAGAATGACCAGAAGCTAGGTGCTTCAATGAAATCACTAGAAATATATGCAGGCCAGGAGATTTGGGCTTTACAAAAGACAGTAGTAAAAATATTTGAAATGATTGAAGAAATTATTGGAGCTGATGAGCAGGGAAAGAGGTGCAAGGACAGGATTTAACTTCACCAGTAGCTGTCAGAGATGACTTACCCAGGGTTTTCACTTCCTACGCTGTAATCTACTCTGAAAAAGCATAAAGTTCTAAAAGCACAAAAAGATCCAAAGAAGGTAGATGGATCCCTATAGGAATGAATGATCTAAAAGAAATTAAACAACCAATAGTAACTCACGGCTTGCATTCCACATGTGTTAGGGAGATGGTAAAAACATGGGCTTCTAGCATTAAAGCAATGCCACATGACTGGCTTCAGTTAGTATCAGCAGTCCTGGATGATGGGCCTCAACTAATGTTTAAATGTTATTTCAGGGAAGAGGCTAAAATTTTAGAACAACAGAGAAAAGCAAAAGGACTTGATACTTCTCAAGATCAAATTCTTGGTGAGGACACTTTTGATGACCCACTGGCTCAAACTCTTTACAATGAACAAATCTTGTCCCTATGCCACAAAGCAGCCTTAAATGCTTGGGTCAGGATTCAAGAACTAGGAAAAAATTGAATCATATACCAGGGTTAAACAGGGCCAGAGAGAACACTTTTGTGACTTTTTACAAAGATTAACTAAGGCAGTATAAATAGGAGTAACAGACCCAGATGCTAGATGAGTACTTATTGAATCTCTGGCTTTTGAAAATGCCAACTTAGAATGCAAAAAGATACATATGCCTTTAAAGGTTACATCAGCACAAATGAATGAATGGATTCTGCATATAATGAACATTGAGGCATTTGACTATAATACTGAATCTTGAGTAGGAAAAGCAATTTCCAAAGGAATGAGGAGATATCAAAATTCCAAATGTTTTAATTGTGGTAGAATAGGACATCTGAGAAGAGACTGTAGACAAGGAATTCCTAGGAATAATATCACCTCTGGGAATGGCAAGAATAGGAAGACTCAGCCTTAAGGTATATGTAGAAGGTGTGGCAAAGGCCAACATTGGACCAATGAATGCAGATCAACAAAAGACAGACAAGGCAACCTGATACCATTGGGAAACTCCTTTGGAGGCCTCTTCCAGGTCCCCAAGTCAAAATGGTCCAGCCATTCCCAATCACTGTGGAGGGCATGTCTCACCAGGAAAGTTTAAAAATCCTGAGCCTTCTGTAAAAAAACCACCCTGCTCTGGATGATGGAATATGCATGGAGGATAAATCAAAAAATCCAATAGGAAATAGGAAATGTATATTCTGGCAGACTTCTATAAATGATCAAAGGCCAAAGGTAAGAATGCATATAAATGGCTTGTAATTGTGGGTGCAGTCATGAGTATCATTACTCCAGAATCTTGGCATCCAAATTGGTCTCTTCAAGAGGCAGATGTTCAATTCCTAGGAGTTGGAACCCTATCTCAAGTGAAACAAAGCATGAGATGGGTTGACTGCACAGGGCCAGAAGGACAGAGAGGAAGGCTGAGGCCATAAGTGGCTAATATTGCAGTGAACTTATGGGGTCATGACCTTCTGCAGTGAGGGATATGATGAGGTACTATACACAAAGGTCACCAGCCATCAGGCTGTGCAAGAACACAAAGAAACTAGCAAACCTTCAGAGGTACCAACAGCCCTACCTTTAAAATGATTAACTGAGAAACCCATATGGGTTAAACAGTGGTTGTTAACAGAAGACAAACTGCAGGCTTTAGAACAGCTGGTACAGGAACTACTAGATGCTCACCATATTGAAGAATCAATCTGCCCTTGGAATTTTCCTGTATTTGTTGTTAAAAAGAAATCTGGTAAATGAAGAGTGGTGACAGATCTAAGATCTGTCAATAAGGTAATTCAACCTATGGACCCTCTAAAATCTAGAATTCCTCTGCCTTCCCTATTAACAAAAGGATGGCCTCTTACAGATATTTATTTGAAAGATTGTTTCTTCACTATATCTTTACAAGAATAGGACAGAGAAAATTTTGCCTTCACAGTGCCTACTTATAATAATTATCAACCTACCAGGAGATACCAGTGGACTATCCTTCCAAAGGGAATGCTCAATAGCCCCACCCTATGCCAATATTTTGTAAGTCAGCCATTGGAAATAATATATAAAAAACTCCTAAATCTATAATTTACCATTACATGGATGACATTTTGCTATCTGATTCAAACATAGATACTTTAGAAATAATGTTTGAAGAAGTAAAAATGTTTTGCCTAAATGGGGATTACAAATTGCTCCTGAAAAAAATACAGAGAGGAGATTCTGTCAGTTACCTAGGTTATAAAATAGGTTTACAGATAATTTGAACATGAAAGGCACAAGTTAGGAGAGACCAATTGTGAACTCTGAATGACTTTCAAAGATTGTTAGGAGACATTTCCAATCTATGGCCAGCTGTTGGGATAACATCTGATCTAATAGTTCATTAAATAAAACCTTAGATGGTGACAAAGACTTAAGTAGTCCCAGAGAATTAACAGCTGAAGCAGAAAAGGGATTGACTGTCATTGAAGAAAAATTACAGGAGGCACATGTGGATAGGGTGAATCCAAGTCTTAATTACATTCTAGTCATATTGATTTCCAGAGTTTCCCCTACAGGAATTTTAATGTAAAGGGAAGATATTATCTTAGAATGGATCTTTTTACCACATAAACCATGAAAAATTAAAAACTTATGTGAAAAAAGTCTCTGAATTAATTATCAAAGGAAAATTGATACTTTGTCAACTAGCAGGTATAGATCCAGCAGAGATTATAGTGCCTTTTACTTCTGATGAAATTTAAAAATTATGGAAATACAATGAACTGGCAAAGAGCTTATGCTAATTTTTTAGGTGAGATTAATAGCAGTTATCCCAAAAGTGATAGAATTAACCTGATAAAGAGAACTACTTGGATTCTTCCCCGCATTGTACAGGACACACCAATAACTGGAGCCGATACACACTATACTGATGCAAATAAATCAGGAAAAGCAGGCTACAAATCAGAAGAATTAAGTAAGGTGGAGCAAAGCCCTTATAATTCTGTCCAAAAGGCAGAATTATATGCTATTCTGATGGTGCTTAGGGATTTTAAAGAACCTCTCAATATAGCTACTGATTCACAATATGCAGAAAGAGCTGACTTTCATAATGAAACCACTGAATTTATACCAGATGATACAGAATTGACTTCATTATTCATACAGGTTCAAGATATAATCAGGAATAGGCTTTGTCCTATATACATAACACACATCCAATCCCATATGGGTCTGCCAGGTCCTCTAGCACAAGGTAATACAGAAATTGATTGATTGCTGATTGGAAGTGTGTGGAAGGCCTCAGAATTCCATAAGAAACATCATGTCAATAGCAAAAAAGAGTTTTCTATTATATTATATAAAGAGATGCTCTTGCTCCTTCTATAACCAAGCATCACTACCTGCAGGGACTAACCTAAAGGGTACTCAAAGGAATGAAATCTGCTAGATAGATGTGTTTCACTAAGCAGAATTTGGAAAAGTAAAATATGTACATCACACCATTGACACTTTTTCAGGTTTACAGTGGGCAACAGCTTTAAGCCCAGAAAATACTGATTCAGTAATCACACATTTATTAGAAGTTATAGCCATCATGGCTATACCTGCACAAATAAAGGCAGATAATGGTCCGGCATATGTATCTAAGAAAATGAAACAGTTTTTTTGCTTATTATAACATAAAGCATATTATGGGCATACCACACAATCCTACAGGTAAGGTAGTTATAGAAAGATCAAATTGAACTATAAAGGATATGTTAAACAAACAGAAACGAATAGAAAATACCCCCAGAAACAGATTACATAATGCTTTATTAACCTTGAATTATCTTAACACTAATGAGAAAGGGTCAACAGCAGCAGAGAGACATTGAGTAATAGAAAAGTCTTCTGAATTAAATCAGCCAGTATATTTCAAGGATGTGTTGACCTCACAGTGGAAGCCAGGAGATGTGCTATGTTGGGAAAGGGATTTTGCTGTTGTTTCAACAGGAGAAAAAAGTTATGGATACCATCAAAATTAATAAAAATTCAGTTTGAAAAAGAGAACTCTCTTGAGAAAGAGAAATGATGGCTCATACACAGAGGTGATAACCATACAGGTGATAAGGAAATAATATGGGGTTGGGGCAAGGTTCTGCTCTTGTCTTCACAGGAAAATATACATCTTCAAAAACTCAAGAGACCCTGGATGTTCAAATCCTGACAGAAGGAAAAATAACTATTTAATAAGGAACATCAAGAAAAAGGAATATGACTTGTAAGGACAGGTGATCAAAACATATATAAGTTTTCCACAATGAACAATGAATTTTCCTCCAGTAATCTTTGAAGTTTCCAGGAAGAAGATGTGGCCCCACAACAGCTCTACCTGGTTGATATGACATCATGATGGTGATAGCACTACTATAAGACCTGTTTTGAGGTACCAGCTGCTCAAGATGGTTCCAACTTTGTTAGCTAAAATGGTGGACTTTTTTTACAATATTCTGGCTAGAACTCCAAAACCCTACCGAATACTCAGAGACTATTTGCAATTATATCAGACAGTAATCTTGGAACTTAACCATCATTTTACTTTCACAGGATCCCATAGAAAGTACATCACCTCTATGACAGCTGGAAGTAATTCTAGAAGATGATGTCCCCTCTTCCAACAATGTTTGTCCTCAGTGTTAGGGACATCATTTAGGGGTTGATTATAATTGTTATAGGATTGGAGGTTGGAGGAAAATTATGTAAGCTCAGGGATCTCTTTTTTAATAATTGGATGGGATAATAGATTAGTGTGAGCTTATTCACACTAATAATAACAGTGAGTAATGGAGTGAATACTTGTGAGTTATTATTTATAGGCAATTACATTGAACTTGAAGTTTTCCATCCTTTCAGTTAGGCTGTCTTGTGAGCAAGCCCTCAGACCCTTCCTGCCATCTCCTCCCCTACACTAGAAAGGCAGACATGTCTGTCACGTCTGACTTTGCTGTAGGTACAGGAATTGAACTTGGGTCCTCGTGCTGTGCCACAAGCACTTCTCGTCTCCTGGTTCTACCTGCACATTCTCTATGGGATGATGCAGTCCCTGAGGAGAGAAAGTGGTCCTGGAGGGGTGAGCACATTTCAGTCACCTATCCAACCAAGTTGGGCTTCAGAGTACTAGTATTTCCTTTCAGTGAGAAATACAATAGAACAGAGATTATTTGCTTTTCCTAGGGAGTCAGATGCCCTGTTATACATCAACTTCTAGAATTTTGGCTCATATCCCAGAGGTATCAGCCCATGACCCAATGTAAGGCAACACATCCTGGCAGCAAAGTGTGATAGAGCAAAGCCAGAAACCTTACATACTGTGGGACAATGGTCTTGTACCCTGTAAAGATTTGTCACTTATATTGGTTTAATAAAATGCTGATTGAATAGTAGCCAGTCAGGAAGTATAGGCAGGGTGACCAGAACAGGAGAATTCTGGGAAGAGGAAAGGTTCAGCCTGCCGTTGTCACCCAGACACAGAGGAAGCAAGATGAGAATGCCTCATTGATAAAAGGTACCAAGCCATGTGGCTAACACAGACAAGAGTTAATTTAAGATGTAAGAGTTACTTAATAAGAAGCCTAAGCTATTGGCCAAGCAGTGTTATAATTAATATACTTTCTGTGTGATTATTTAGGGCCTGGGGGGGCGGGAAATAAGAGAGCAGCCTCCTACAATATTCACACCTGGAGTATGAACCAGGAGAGGAAGGGACTAGCTCAGGGACACAGCCCTAGTGGCCTGACCTCCTCACACCACAACTCACTCTCTGTCACCTCCCAGGTGTACAGTGGGCTGGGGCCTGAGCCTTCAGCATACAGTCACAAACTGCAGCAGTGACAGTCACCACAGGGGTTAGACATGCTTTTCTAGTCCCCGCGTGTCTCCTCATGTTCCCTTCCTTCTGAACAGCAGCATCAGGCTGAGAAACACTGCAGCTCACACACACATTGGGCATCCTGGGATTGGGAGTCTGATGGAGGGGACATCCTACCAATCAGAATGTACAGGGGGATGGCCCACTGCCATTTTTACTGTCCCACCATGGTGGGGAGTCTATCCCTGGCTTCTGTCATAGGCAGCCCTTCTCCTCTTGCCCTTCCTTGCTGTGGTGTCTGCCATCACCAGGCCTCATTGGAACTCTAGTGCCTCTGCCCTACTTGTCATCCATCCATCCTTATGATCCCCAAGAGGGTCATGGGATGGGTTGATGGGACACTGCTCAGCTTCCACATCCCTAGCTCAGCCTTCTTGCTGCTTCTATGATAACTGACCAGAAACTGAGTAGCTTTTAAAACACCCATGTCGGGATATTTTGTTTGTGTTTTCACAGATAAAACTTGCCTGAAGATCAGATTGCACAATTAAACCACTAGAAGTCAGGCAGTGGTGGCAAAACACTTTAATCCCAGGATTTGGGAAACAGAGGCAGAGGGATCTCTATTAGTTCAAGGCCACCATGGGCTACATGAAATTGATCCAGTCTAAAAGAGAAACAGCTCACACAAAGGTGATCTCAGCATGTGGGATCCCACACCTTTAATCCCAGCATGTGGGAGTCTGGCTGGACCAAGAGAGAAATATAAGGCAGGAGGAGACAGGAGCTTAGGGCAGTCTGAGGTTTGGTGGAGACAGATGGAGTCTGGAGATGCAGTCTGAAGACAGGATTATCACTTTGGTCTGAGCACTGGTAGAGGTAAAAGAACGCTCTACTGACTGGCCTCTTTGCTTCTCTGATATTCAGCATTAACCCTTATATTGACTCTGGATTTTTATTATTAAGATCAACTACAATTCATGCTACACACCCATTTGGGGAATATAGAGAAGAAAAATTGCTATGGGATAATGCTCTTGTACACTGTAAAGATTTGTCACTCATATTAGTTTAATAAAATGCTGATTGGCCAGTAGCCAGGCAGGAAGTATAGATGGGGCAAGCAGACTAGGAGAATTCTAGGAAGAGGAAAGGCAGAGACGCCACCACCAGCCAGATGCAGAGGAAGCAAGAGGAAAATATCTCACTAATAAAAAGATACCAGGCCACATGGTTAAACATAGATAAGAATTATGGGTAAATTTAAGTTGTAAGAGCTAGTTAATAATAAGCC
The DNA here is from genome assembly GCA_004026605.1 of Ondatra zibethicus. Taxonomy (NCBI): domain Eukaryota; kingdom Metazoa; phylum Chordata; class Mammalia; order Rodentia; family Cricetidae; genus Ondatra; species Ondatra zibethicus. Next base: position 2,702 of record PVIU01021046.1, on the reverse strand, counting down.
TGAGCTAAGAGGTCAAACAGTTTATAGTTAATATGAGCCTCTGCGTATTTCTTTGGGACTGAATGGCTGCAGGACTGGGTAGGACAAAAACTTCCATCTACAGAAAATACTCTCAGTTCTCAACTATGACTCTGTGAATTAGATTTGCAAAAGGCAGACAGACAAGAGAAAAACGGACATCAGTGTACTGATATCTGGTTACACAGAGGCACTCTACGACAAGTAGCTCAAAGGCCGAAACTTGGGCCGAGTAGCTGTGATGCTTTAATTGTCAGTTTGACACAAGCACCCGAGAAGAGCAGCTCAGTGAAGGATTGTCTAGCTCAACTTGACTTACGGGCATTTCTGTCGGGGATTCTGTGGCTCGCCTTAATGGAGGTGGAAAGATTGACCCACCATAGGCAGCACCAATCCCTAGCTTTGTGTCCTGGGCTATATAAGCACAAAGAGGGAGCTGTGAACAGGTAAGCCTGCACACATCGATTCATTGCACTCTGATTTTGACTGTGGATGCATTATAACCAGCTCCTCCCAACCTTACCTCCTTGATTTTCCCACGGTAATGATCTGTAACCAGGAACAAACCTCCTCTCCCCTAAGTTACTTTTTGTCAGGGTGTGTTACCACAGTAAAAACCCATAGGTGTGGTAGTTCAAATGAGAAATGTCCCCACAGACAGTCTGCAACATTTGAACACTTCCCTATTTGGTGGTACCTGTTTGGGGAAGTTTAGGAGGTACAACCTTCCTGAAGGAAGTACTTCACTGAGGGCTTTAGAGAGTTTATGCCTCATGCCACTATTCTCTCTCTCTTTCTCTCTCTCCCCTTTGTGCTTGTGGTTAAAGATGTGATCTCTCAGTGGTCTGTTCCTGCCACTTGCTGCCATCTCTCCACCTGGACATGATGGATTCTTATCCCTCTGGAACCATATTCCAAAATCCACTCTTTGTTACGTTGCCTTTGGTCATAATGTTTTATCCCGGCAACATGAAAGCCACTAATACATTAGACAGCATCGTCACTAAAGGGCAGTCCATCCTATAAAGCAGCACCCAGACAAAGAAGGAACCTGTGAGTCCCCAGGAACGGCAAGTCACAGGAGGTCATGGAAAATGTCTTGGTAGATCAGGGTGGTCAGAGCCGTGGTCAGATTCCTCTGATGTCGTCACAGGCTGATATGTGTCTGTCATCATCTCATGATTAAATTTAGCCCTCCTCACAGAAGAGGTGGAAACACATGCACAGATTCATGCCCTGCCGGCAGACAAACACGTAGAGGGCAAAGAGCTTCATTATATCTGCTTCTCCTCAGTCACTCACAACAATCCTGATGCTAAAGTAGTGTGATTGGGGTGGGAAATTCTGCCATACGTTCTAGGCATTCCCAGACAATATAGATATATTAGTGGGCTGCAGAGCACATGTTGGAGGCAATGGTTTACCTCATGAAGGTTCTGCAGCACAGTGAAAAGGAAGTTTCTGGAGTTCACAGTCTCCTTCAAGGTCATACCAACTCAGTGAATTAAGACCTCACACCACGCGCTATCTTTAAAAGATTCACCACCTCCCAATAGCACCACACACTGGAAACCAAGCCATAAACACACAAGTGCTTGAAGAACATTCTAGAGACACACTATATCACCAGGAGACCCCCCATCATCTGGTCCTTAATTTAAAGTGCCAAGACTCTTTTGCTATAAAAGTTAGCATATGCATGCGTTCAACATTTCCATACCCCAGGAACTCATGCCCGGACTTGTTTGGAGCAATGAGGGGCAGGAGCATTAATCAGTACCCTGTGCCTTGCGGCAGAATCCTAGTTCTAGAGCCCTTCACAGTCAGGCTGGAGGGCAACAGCATCAGAATTGGACAGATCAGTAAACCAAGGTCCCAGCCCAGTTTGTGTATGGGGGATCCATTGGACCCCAACTGCAAAGCTTTCCCAACAGGGTGTTTATGGTTAAGGAGGACCTTGGATTAAGGGTGGGTGGGGGTCGGGCAGTGGTGGCACACACCTTTAACCCAGCACTCAGGAGGCAGCGACAGGTGGATCTCTGCAAATTCAAGGCCAACCTGGTCTATAGAGCTAGTTCCAGGTCAGACTCCAAAGCTACAGGGAAGCCCTGTCTCAAAACAATAAAGGGTGGGTGGTATTACATGTAAAAGATGTTACCCTGAGCTGGCTATGAGGCAACAAGCAAACAACGTGTAGGCTGCTGGGGCTTGGAAAACCCCAGCTAACATGCCACGGGCCAGGCCCCTTGCCTGCCGAGGTCTGCACTGTAAGGAGGTCACTGTTCTGCAGCAGCCACCTAGGAGAGCACGGTGACTGTGAACACCCAAAGTAGACTTTACATCAACTCAATTCCCCTCCCACCCAGAGGATTCTTTCTCCCCTAAAAGCTTTTATAGACATCTCCCCCAAACAATCACAGCAAACTTGAACACTAACAAAACACATCATTAAGCGTGTATACAACTTCCTCCCAGGACATTCTGTCCAGATGAGGAGATGGTGAGAGCGCTTATTTACAGACCACCCTCCTCAAAGCCCCACCCACTCACCCCTCACTTTATTAAATTGCCTCCAGGCAAAGAAATCAAAGCAGATTCTATCTTTTCCTTCAGTTCGCCATAAGCTAATTAGTCAATAGCTGGTTCCAAAAGTGGAGCCATGATGTAATACATTTCTTCCTTTC
>PVIU01021045.1:0-32484 GCA_004026605.1 Ondatra zibethicus | reverse complement strand
GGTTGAGAGGGTGGTGCCCAGCTCACATTTATTGCGGTTGATGAAATGGACTCAAAAGTAAGGTTTCCAACAAACCCTTCAGGTACTGAGGTAGGCAGTGATCAGAACAGGAAAGCCATTCGTTATTCCAGAGGTAACAACTTACAAACTGAATGTAGTTATTGAAACACTATCACCAGCTCATACAAGTACATTCTTTAAGTACAAACAAATGCATATTCATATAAATATGAAAATTATTAAAAAATAAGTCTTTTCATTCTGAACACATAGAAGAATTGTGTCTCTATAATATTCTTCTGACTTACCTTTCTTATCATGTGGGGATTACATGTGTTTATATGCAACACATTTCTAAGTACAACCAAACCAATAATGTCTTAATTTTCTAAATAATACATTTTATTTCCTTATACCAATGATTATCTGAACATTTGAGACTGATCTTTAGAGTACATAAGAGACTTAGTCAAACTCATGTTTGTAGTATGAATGTTTAACTCTAAACTTTTCTGACCCCAGGAATATGTTTCCAGGCAACAAAACACTAACCTGCATTTGCACTTTAAGTAATTTTCTACTTGTAAAATTTTAATTTTCAGATATCAACTAGACTCATTGTGAATTTGAAAGTCTTATAAGACACAATGCACAGCAAATAGTTATTACCTACAGTGCTGCAATTATAACTGATAAACTATTATGGGTTGCAATTATCTTAGAAGAGATTTACAATTAAAGAGAGTCTGAAATGATATTGACCACATTATACTAAAAGGTTTCATTAAACATTCATCAACTATACATTTTCACATGTTGCTTATATTCTATGGGTGAACCTGTCCTCTAAAACAAGGGAAAGGTTTTCATATTTATATTGGCAAGTTAATAACTTTTTTTCAAACAGTGAACATTGGAATTTAGCTCAGTAGAAGTTTAAGTCAAACTCATTCTCAATAGGACAGTAATCTTTAAAAAATAAACAAGTAGAGGGGCTGGAGGGATGGCTCAGCAGTTAAGAGCACTTGTTGCTTTTCCTGAGGATATGGATTGGGTCCCCAGAGCCTACGTGATGACTCACATCCTCTTTAACTCCAGTAGTGAGGCAGGGGAGTTTCATGTCCTTTTCTGTACTGCAAGGGAACTCTGATCTCCCAAATCACTCATACACACGCAGGCAAAACACCCACACACATACAAATAAATCCTTAATATTAAACAAAATGGAACAGAAGCCACATGGGAAATGGACAGCGATCCACCTTCCTTTTCACTTTAGAAACTGAAACAAAAAAAAAAAATCAAAATCAAGGGTTTGGTCAATCTAGTTGTGTGAATGGCCTGTGTGAACAGCATTCTGAAGAAGCTGTAAACAAGAAATTCCTTTTAATTACAAATAGACATTTTTATTATGTTTGTCACAAAGACAATTTAGAAAACGTTTCATGAAGCTCTGCATGGATTCAAAGCCAGAAAAAAAAGTTAGCTGCTGGGGATTCAAAGCAACTTCTGAAACAAATGAGCAGGTGTCCTAACTATCACAAAAATCATCCATGCTTGCAGGACTACTCTTCCTTGTCCATTCCAGATGACTAGGACATCTCTCAAAGCAACAGAAACAACAGGATTTTAGTGGATTGATGAGAAAAAACTCTGCATTGAGCCTGTCCATTATTCAAAAGTGATTTTTACCAATGGCAAGCAATGTATTCCTTTGTTATGTTTATATTACTCAATTTATGATGTTTTTCAATCTATATATGTTCAAATGTTGTTATGATGGGCAGAAATTATGGTACTTTTTATATAGACAACTATAACAGAACAGACTGGTAAAATGAAATCTAATAGATATTAGAAGTCATCGAAAGAGCACTCGACTTCCAGGTGTTTATGAAGATACATGTGGAGAACCCTCAGCTCGTTCACAGCACAGTGCTAAAATAAAAATAAATAAAATAAAAACAATCAACCATGTGAAAATAATATTATGCAGGAAAAATAGAAGAAGCCGTTATAGTTGTAATAGTCAGAGCTGCCTTAGATATACTTAAACTCCTAGGACGGTAGTTAAATGTATAATAGATTTCAATACCAATGTACACAAGTAGAAATTCCTGACAAATTATGAGATTTTAAGTTTCCTGAGTAAAGATAAAATCACATGTTCATTTACATACTGTCTTGGTCTGTGTATACAGGAATTACGTCACTGCTTTTATTCCCATTTCCGACAGAAGTGCTTGCTGTAACCCAGAATGTATAGTAGCTGAATATCGCCAGTCTGTATATTTTTGCAGACACTGTTACGTTATCAGATTCATTGGTTACTTCAAGGAGGGTAAAATTCTGAAAAATAAACACATTGTTGTTATAGTTCAGAGTGTGTTTTAGTAGGCATGGATGTTGCAAAATAGTTACTGACCAGGAACTGTCTGCTATAGTTTTAATATTTTAATTCTTATGAGAAATAGCATATGACAATATTATCACAAAAATTAAACTAGGCTGGGCGGTGGTGGTACACACCTTTAATCTCAGCACTCCGGAGGCAGAGGCAGGAGGATCTCTGTGAGTTTGAGGCCAGCCTGTTCTACAGGAGTTAGTTCCAGGACAGGTTCCAAAGCTACAGAGAAATCCTGTCTCAAAACTAAAAATTAACCTGGAACTACATTTGTGCTAAAAGTGAACTAGGTGGTAGCAGTTTTTCTTTGTAGATCAATACATCAAATATTAAAGAGAAACACACTAACGTTATATACAGTAGAAAATGTCAAATGGCCAAGAGAAAACTCTGTGGCTATGCTGGCCAAGCTCATTTTCCCAAAGTATTTTTCAAAGTATTAGATATTTTTCCAACAGATTTGAAAGAAAAAATTAAAACAGCTTTTAATTTCCTTTTTTCCATGAATAATAACAGAAGTGTTGAAGTATTTGCCTGATCTACAAACTCAAAGCGTTTCTACTATTCATCTCCAGTGACTCTTTATTATACTGTGTAGTGAACAATGAAAAGGCTGTTAACACACTGATAGACAGAGTAAAAATAATATTCAATATTTTTCAGTATGTAACAATTTTGTGCTGCAACTTCCTTTCTGTACCAAATTTAAAATAAAATATATAATCAAACAAAGAGAATTCTAAAATAAAGGAAAATCATTTAAGAAAAACCAAAAAGTTAGTCAAGAGTCATGCATCTAATAATTTCAACACCTGGAAGATTAAGTCAAGGGGATCCCTAGCTCAAGATCAGTCTGCACTATATAGTATCTTCACTAATACAAAGTGGACCCTGTCTCAACAGAAGTGTATCAGTACCAATACTTTTATAAGAAAAAATGCACTATACAATGTACACAAGTTACTTTATATCTTGCAGACCTAAACTCAAGTACAACAGGGCAAGGCTACACCAAAATCTAATCTCAAAGGTTCTTGGCCCCTAACAATAAAATAGGAGTAGCTCTTCCCACTTCGCAGGGAGTTACTCAGGATTAGACTCCATTGACACACACAAACCAATTAATACTGTGTTTAACTACAATAAAAGCAAGAATAATTTGCTTAAGTAATTAATGTAGGATACTCCATTTGATTAAGTTTATAGTGAAGATGATTCTAAAATTCACTTACTTAAAAGTTCACTAAGTTTTTGTGGTTCTTTTGACATTATCTGTCAGTACAATAAAAGATTTGCTTTGGTTTTTGTAGTGCCTTATTTGAGAATAGACATATTAAAGACATCTAAAAATTTCTCAGAAAATGCGATATATGAGTTTGGATGGCTTCCAATACTCTTGTACCCATAAAATAGCTGTACACATAGACTAACTGCCTGATATAACCACACCTTAAAATATTAATACTAGAAGGTTATTAGAATGAATTTTAGCTTTTCTTTGGAATAGAATTCATTCTAATTATTTGCAAACATCACAACTAAACAAAGCATTATTTTGAATCACCCAATATTCTTTCCTGTTGGGTGTACGTCTTAGCATACATAGACATCAAACAAATTCATAAAATCTTAGACATTTTCCAGGTGATTATTTCATTAATTTCTTCACCTTGTATTTCTTATTTTTGTCTCATACTGTCTTGGGGCTCAAATTATATAATTAAACCTTACATTTTGCATATGTAAATATGGCCAGAAGGTATCTTACAAATGCTTTCAAAGTTGATTAGCAAGTAAACTTATTTTACACTTTTAAATGTATGTGACATTCTGTCAGACATGCTAAGAAAACATGACACATATTAGTAGAAACAATAATATAAGAGGTCATTTCCTCTACTAAAAACAGTGTGTGAGAACAGAAAAGATGGATCTTTGAGCAGTAGTAAAGAGCTTAAACGCCTCAAGAAAGCTTGGAAAGATGGGTGCAGTTCAAGCTCAGATGCGTCTGAATCATAGCTAAGTGCTGAAAACCTTGTTCCATGGTAATAGTTTTATGCTATTTCAATTAAAATATTTGTTGATCATTAAACCTATGCATGAAACTGTTCCAGGAACATAGAAGAAATACGAATGTCGTATGTTCCATTTTTTCATTGTGTTAGCTATAACAGGAGGATCCTAAGACATGAACCAGATGTCTGGAATAGGATGTAAATAAAACATGCTAAGGGTGGGGGTGTTCCACAAAATTCTATGAGAAGGAGAAAGAAGAAGATGAAAACTGTATATATCATCTGCTATGTAATTTTTCATTCCAAGTATTTCCTCTACCAACTTATAAAAAGATAGAGAAGATATGCTGCTTTGAACATTAATTTTAGAGATGCATTGAAGCCTGAGTGACTGTCAAGCAACATGAGACTGTGCTTCTGAAATGTTTGAGCATCACTCGCCTATGCCCGCTTGCAGCTGTCACACTTAAAAGCATTCTTAAGATTAGTTAATAGGAGATAACCTAACACTGATGAGTTAAAAATGGGATCATATTCTATACACAGATTGGAATGTATAGACTTGGACAATTGTGCTGAAACCAGAGGTAGATGTTTAAAACTGAGGGGTAGTTGTAGTCAAAGAGAACCAAACTGCAATTTTGCAAAAACTGCAAGTATATTGAATAGAAGTGAAACCACTGCTAAGATCTCAAACAACACAAAACATTTTGTGATGCTTCTTTTAATTGCAGAAAAAAAGGGAACATCTTCATGTTGAACACCTTCTATGGCATAGTGATATAAAGCTAAGTCTGAGAGTTACTTTGTGGGAAGAAATAATTGTCTTGCTTCTTTTGAGTTTTCCAAAACAGACATAAGTTCTGCTTGATGTAGAGAAAAAAAAAAAAAACCAGACCTTTCTTTTGTTCTTTGTTCTTAAGGCATTTGTTTAAACATACCTTCACCTACAATTACACATGTGTCTATATCTATACAACTTTTATAAAGTAATCTGCTTACAAGGCATGAAGCTAAACAATTCCACTTAAAGGACAGAATATGTCTACTGACCTGATCTCTGGATACTGTGTCTGCCTTTGTCTGAGGTGGCTTGCAAAGCTCTGCCCTTTTCCTACAAATGCAGCAAGTCATACAGCAATATATTCTTAGAGACAGTCAATCACAAGTCCTGATTCTAAGCTAAGTGTCCTGAGTAACAAATGAAACTCACCCACTCCAAAGTACAGGTTATCTTCTTTCTCTTTTAATTAGAAAGACACCCAGGAATAGGAATTGCCAAGTCACAACCAATTCAGTCATTTTGCCCAGGAAAAACCTTATTCTTCAAATTAGAGTATTTCTTTTAAATTTGTGTTTCCGAGATTTTATTCTAACTCTCCTGTCTTTGATTGAACCAAGCCACCATAATTTTCTCTTTTTTATGTATTAGAAATCTGATAAATACTTAATTTGCAAAAATAATATAACTGTGCTGGACATAATTGAAAAAATTTCTCTAAATTAAATCCATCTTAGCATTTTCATTACTACTATATTCATATCCCAGATAAGTTCCCTAAGCAAACTGTAGTCCCATGACCTACATTCTGCAGACTAATATCCATATGCCTACTGGTCCTTTTGATAGCTGATGCTAAGCAATAATATCTCTGCAACCATAAAAACTCTCTTCCCAATGATAAAAAATTCAATTGATGAAAAAATACTGTATTATAAATATCTGTCCTTAAACCCACAGGTAAGTATAGTCCTCAACCCTCATCCCTGAAACTTCTCTTTTGATAGAGACTATTGAAGAAAAACACAACCAACCAAAATGCAGAGCGGTGAAGCCATTTCCAATGGACGCATCTACAAAAGGGAGTGAAGATTGTAAAAACCAGAGGGTCAAAGAGTTTACTATGAGATTGTGTCTCTTAGTAATTACAGAAGAAATACACACACAGTCTCATCCACATGGCTTCCCAAATGTGAGCTGAACACAGACATCAATGGGCATGCCGAAGCGCATGGGGAAGTCTGCAAGGCCTCCACCCTACACAGAGAGCTACAGGCAAATAAGAATGCAGAAAGAGGGAGAACTAGTTTTCTCCGGGAAAGAACACACCAATTAGTTACCTACAACCAAATAGTCATCCCTGAAAATATATCTATGAGTAACATTATACAGACTATGCAGGTTGTATTTATGTATTTAGGAATATATACAGATATACATATATGTATGCAACAATAATTAATGAAAAACAGAGATCATAAATCTGAAAGAGAGAAAGGAGGAATTATATGGGAGGCTTTGGGGAGGGAAGAAAGGAAAGGAGAAAATTGTGTAGTGTAATTATATCATAATCTCAAAAACTAAAATAAATACTTGAAAATATGCAAGAATATTTAATCACTGAAATTGTATTGCATATAAACAAAATTAAAATCTGTTTTCAACTAAGAAGGAAATGATAGCAAATGAAACCATTACTGTTTAAAGAGAAAAATTATTGGAGAAATTTAACTGAAGTCTCTTTATGTGGTTTCAGCTTCACTGCTGCAAACGTGTAAAGCTGATACAGAATAGAAGAGAGAGAGAGAGCGAGAGAGAGAGAGCAGAAGATGCAAAAGAACCTGACTTTTCTCCACCACTATTTTATACATCAATGAGACTTTTATAAAATACATCTCTACATAATTATCAATAAAAATAGTCCACAATATCAACAATATAAAAAGTAGTATTCAGCTCTCACCTGCACAAAAGTACCAGATGTATTTTGGTAATAAACAGAATAATATTGTATGATTCCATTAGGTTTTATGGGAGGCGTCCAAAAGAGAATTATTGATGAAGAACTGAGATTCACATAATGGACATCTTTGGGAGGATCACTGGGTGCTAAAAAAAACAAGCAATTCAGAAACTTGACAGTCATGACTACAAGTTAAGCTGAAGTGTCTAAATTTTGCAACAGTTGTTAAGTTAAAAATGGGAATAATCATTTTTGAAAAAATCTTAATTTAGGGATAGTATCTGTGTGAATGTCAGAAATTAAATCCATACAATGGGCTGAGCTTTCCTCCTACTCTTAACATACAGTATCTACAGATGGAGCTTTCTTGCTCATACAATACTATCTGGGCTCTAAAAGATTGCCACTGTTCTTGATTTGCAGACAGTAACATTGCCAATTTCTAGTACAGAGTACATGAAAATGAAATCCTATTTTAATGTGTAGTCTTGAAATAGCAAAAGCTAAAAGCAAACAGAAAGTCAACATCACAAAGTTTACTTTGATATATTTAGCCTACAGATAAAATGTTGGCGATGTGTTCAGTCCTGTGCTGAATCCATCCACAGATATTACTCCTTTACTCATCAGAACCCTATGATGTCATACACTGTTTCCACCTTAGCAAATGCGAAGTGGAGGCATAGACAGAGTACTTAGATTTCCCAACGTCACACAAAAAGTAGATGCAGTTTTGTATCCATTTAATGATGGCTATTAGGCTTAGGAATACACGTTGATACTTGATATTATTTTTGAGCTGACTGTTCTTCAGATTGATTGGGATCCCTGAGAACTCACCTCCCTCTGGTGTTCGAAAGTTAATGGTACTGCTCCTTGTCTTCCCATCACCAAATCTGGTGCTAGCTGTGACACAGGCACTGTAGTCAACATTATAGTCTAAGTCTGGCAACTCCAGTGATGCTTCAGTTGCATTAATAGCTTCTAATGATGATTTATCCCTAAGAGAGACAGAGGAAAGTAAAACTGACATTTGTATTAAATGCCACCCTGTAATTTTGAGAATTACTACATCAAACATATGTGTTACTCATACACAGGAATTTATTGGCTTAACTTGATAAGGCCGCCACTTATCTGAAATATCAAAAATATTTCAGAATACTTCAATAAATTAACTTCATTAGTTTTCAAGTATGTTTAGTAATTCAATCAAATGTTAAGTGTTTATAATTACAATTGGCTTAGGTCAATTTTAGTGAATCTTGGGACAGTGCAAGTTCATTGGCCTGAGACACCACTAGGAAAATCACTACTTTGGATGTGTCTGAAAGTGTGTCTTCAGAGAGGATTAACTACTGGAGAAGGATATCATGAATGTGGATGACATCATCCCAGAGGTTGAGGGTCTGGGTAGAATAACCATAGAAAACAGAAGAGTTAATGAAGGCATGATGTGTCTCTCTCTTCTTCCTGGCAGTCATGCTGTGAGGTGTTCTTACAGCAACATGCACCATGACCAAATATATGAGAATAATCATAATAATAACTTATTATTATTATTTCTTTTCTTAATTTGTTCTGCTCACCCAGGTATTTATTTCATGTTTATTTATGTATATACAGGTGTGTCTGTCTGTGTGTAAAATGTGAGTGGTGAGGACTGTGGAAGCCAGAGGGATCAGATCCCCGGAAGTTGGAGTTACAGAGAATTTTGAACTACCAAACATGGGTGCTGGGAACGTACCTAACTCTGGTCCTGTGCAATAGCAGTACACCTGATTCACCCCTTAGTAACCTCTCCAGCCCTTGAGCAGGTAGGTATTCTACCACTATAACAGAAGACCAAACCAGACATCTAAAAACATTGTGTATTCAAAGTTATGTTAGGACACTTTGTAACCAGACATCTAAAAACACTGTGTATTCAGCTATGTTAGCATACTTTGTTACCAGACATCTAAAAACACTGTATTCAAAGTTATATTAGCACACTTTGCACACCAATGCTTTAGTTGCTTACATACTCTGCTCTTTCTACTGTTCTCAAGATAGTATTTATGTCATTATTTTCTCAGATAAATACATCTCTCATAAGTTGTAAAAAAGTAGTTTTACTTCTAAGACAAGAGCATCTTCTTGTTTTTTGTTTGTTTTGAGGCAGGGTCTTGTGTAGCTCAGACACATTTCAAACTCATGATGTTCTCCTACCACCCCAGCCCAAGTGCTGATACACCCAAAATTGAGTGTAATAGTTATTCTTTACTCATTTAATAGAAATGTCATTTTAAAACAAAAAATATAATTTACAAAAGAGAAGTAAACAGAAATGGCACCTGTTATTTTAACAAAACCATCAAGGTGATGTGGAGTTCCTCTCTGTATGCTATGAAATAGTTTTATTGGCAATTGTTAATAAAGAAGTTGCTTTGGCCTGTGATACGGCAGAATATAGCAAGGCAGGAAATCCAAGCAGAGATAGAGGAGGAAAGAAAGCAGAGTCAGGCAGATTCCATGTAGCTACCAAAGGAGAAAGAAGCCAGAACCTTACTAGTAAGACACAATCTCATGGCAATATACAGATTAATAGAAATGGAAAAAAGAAAGCATATTTAACAAATGGTGCTGGTATAACTGGATATCAACATGTAGAAGAATGAAAATAGATCCATTTCTATCACTATGCATAAAACTCAAGTCCAGGTGGATCAAAGACCTCAACATAAAGCCAGCCACACTGAACCTCTTGAAGAGAAAGTGGAAAGTGCACTTGAAAGCATTGTCACAGGAGACCACTTCCTAAATATAACCGCAGTAGCACAGACCCTGATAGAAACAATTCATAAATGGGACCTCATGAAACTGAAAAGTTTCTGTAAAGCAAAGGACATTGTCAACAAGACAAAACGACAGCCTACAGGATGGGAAAAGATCACCAACCCAACATCAGACAGAGGTCTGATCTCCAAAATATACAAAGAACTCAAGAAATTGGACATCAAAAGATCACGTAATCCAATAAAAAATGGAGTACAGACCTAAATAGAGGACTCTCAACAGAGGAATTTAAAATGGCTCAAAGACAATTAAGGAAATGTTCAATGTCCTTAACTGTCAGAGAAATGCAAATCAGAACAACTCTGAGATTCCATCTTACACCTGTAAGAATGGTCAAGATCAAAAACGCTGATGACAACTTATGCTGGAGAGGTTATGGGGTAAAGGAAACACTCCTATATTGCTGGTCCAAGTGCAATCTGGTACAGCCCCTTTGGATATCAGTATGGCGATTCCTCAGAAAATTAGGAAACAACCTTCCTCAAGAACCAGAAATACCACTTTTGGGTATATATCCAAAGGATGCTCAATTGTACCACAAGGAAATGTGCTCAACTGTGTTCATAGCAGTATTGTTTGTCATGGACAGAACCTGGAAACAACCTAAATGCTCCTCAGATGAAGAATGGATAAGGAAAATGTGGTACATTTACACAATGGAGTAATACACAGAAAAAAATAACAACATCTTGAAATTTGCAGGCAAATGGATGGAGCAAGAAAATATCATATTGAGTGAGGTAACCCAGACCTAGAATGACAATTATCATATGTACTCACTCATAAGTGGATTTTAAACATAAAACAAAGAAAACTAGCCTACAAATCACAATCCCAGAGAACCTAGACAACAATGAGGACCTAAAAGAGAGATACATGGATCTAATCTACATGTGAAGTAGAAAAAGACAATATCTCCTGAGTTAATTGGGACCATGGGACTATCAAGAGGTTGAAAGGGAGAGGAGAGGCAGGTAGGGTGGCAGAGAAAAACGTAGAACTCAATAAAATCAATAAAATAACATATTCACAGCATACAGAGGGGAATCCCGCATCATTAAGGTATACAAAAAGGTTGCCTATGAGAAGGAAGTAAACTAATTAATATTGACTCAGAACTCTCTTAGTAAATATCAAAATCTTAGTAGGGAGGAATAATTTTTTAAAAAAGAATGAAAATGTTGAAACAATATAGCAATATAATTGTTTTATTTCAGTCCCGTTAACTCAGTTCCCATATTGTTGAACTGCGTATTAATTAGTATCTAAACCAAGGAATAAACACTTATGTAATGGTTCTAAGATATCCATTGAAAAAGAAATGTGCATTCTAAGAACAATACTGTTATTAAAGAATTTATGTAAGGTAATGGAGTTATATCTCAGAAAGAAAGTTGTCTCATGTAGGCTCATAGTCTTCTCCTGTAGAAACAGAAAGGGCTCAGGAAGTAAATAAATTTTCCCTCTGAATATAAAGTGCACCTTCTTTATCAATAATAAGAATTCTCACATTTTAGGGGAAAATAGATTTTGTGTGAATTTATGGTATCCACGGAGATGCATCTCAGTCTGCCCTTGCTATTACAGAAGCATCAACTTAATACAAATGTAAGCACTGGTGCCTGAAAAATAACTGGACAGCTTATGCTAGAGAGAAAACACATGGGCTCAGAGTATGTGACTGAGAACAAACAGTATCCATAAGACACTCTCTTTCAGAAGCAGTGTCATGGCATTTTAAGAAATTAGGTAGAAAATAAATGAACATAAATAAATCCATAGAGCTCACAATTTCCCTTGAGGGGTTTATCATAAAACTGAGAACAAAGAGGAAGAGGAGTGGACTGTCTCTTGAGAATCAGCCTGTTTTCCTGACTTTTAGTAGCTGTTAATAGGGCATGGGTGGCACAGAAATCTCTGGACCAAGTATAACATCTTTGTTTCTGAGGAGCCATCAGTGAGCAAAGCTGTAGCCTGGAAGATTGACTCTTCCTGACTTTGACACCACTGCAATTGTGGCTATTACTTTTGGTATTAGCTGGGTTAGTTTTTAATTCTCTGTTCTGTACTTATTATTTTAACCTATAATATAATTTGTATGTGCTCCATTATAATATTTCATTTTCTTATATAAAAATATGTGTTATTGTGGATCTTACATTAGTTATATCATTTCACATGTTAATAAAATTATTTAACATTATTCTATTTTGTTATTACCTAATATGGACATACCAAGAATAATACTCAGCCATTGTCTCTTAATTATCCTTTGGATTATCTCGCTTTCTTTTTCCTTAGCTATTACTAACAATAAGCTAGTGGTCATCCTTCAACAGAAATCTTTTATTTCTGCTTTTGAAATTTTGTGACCATTAAGTCAAATGGGTTTAATACTTGTCTTAGTGATTATTCCTTCTCAATAGCTACCATTCCAATCTTTAAATTACTGTTAAGTTATAGCAAGAATATCAGAGAGTTACATTGGGCAAACTTGCATATTGATCCTGATACTATTAATTTCTCAACTTCTATAAGCCTTAACTGACAAAAAATTCTAATTTTTGTTTTCAGGTCCCTGAGCAAGCATGATATGATATATGTGTTCATGTGTTTAATCGTGACATGTGGTTCACTTTTAGAATAAGCTAGTCACACATCTTACCTATGTTCTATTACAGTCTTTCAAGAGGTGAATAGTGTATGTCTTTGAATAGTGTCCCAAACATACATGTCTTGGTTAATTTAGAGATGTATGTAGAAAACTAATATTCAAGAGAACTTACCCAAACTTACTTAGCATTTACTTTACATGAGGCACTGTGGTAGACATCAATATGATAAGAAATATATTTTATCCCCAAATTATATGGGTATGAATAATTTGCATTGGTATGGATCTTGGTTTATTGACAAATATTTAAGGTCAATCTTGTTATATGTATATTTCTGCTCTTGATTACATTGTTATATTGTGTAGTTTATTTTTAAAATGTAATGCATAATTAAGAAATATAGTTTAATAGATAATCATCTATATTAGTCAATTTTACAGTCATGTTAGTTAGATTTTTTTGGATATATAGAGATATATTTCAGTTAGTTATGTATTCTTCAAATCTTTCAGAGACCTTTAGAATATGGCATTTAATATGTTTAAGAACTTAAGACTTTTCATAACAGTGAGACATATCTGTTCCTAGCAGCATCAGTCTACTTCAAGAGGAAGATGGGTATCGGAGAGGCTCCTTATGGAGTTTGTAAGATGAACTGGACATGCAGGACCCATAGAGAAATGACTGCTAAACTTACCTAAAAGTGAGATGATCCTTTGCGTTTCCTGCTAGATGAAAGAGTCTGCTAGACATTCTGCAGGACACAGAAGAAAGTGGCTGACAAATTGCCAACATAGGCAGAACTGTCTTTGAAATGTCCTGCTTCGTGGAAAAGTCTGCTGGATACTACAGGCCTATAGGCTGAAGATGGATGCTGAAGAACTTTGGGTGACTGTCCAGGCAGCGAGATGTCTATGTCAATTCTAGAGTTTTGGAAGTTGCTTGCAATGCACCTCCTGTTTACTTAAGTAATATTATATCCTCCCAGAGTCTTTGATGGAGTTGAAGAATTTATAGTTATAGTTTCCTTAGTTATTACAAAAGATAAAGTAGATATAAATATTGTAACTATAATTCTTGCTTGATAACTGGTTTTGTTATATGTAATTTTACTATGTTAAAGTTAAAACCTTCTTTTTTGTTTAAACAGAAAAGAGAAAATGGTGTGGGAGGTTCTTCTGTCTATGTGTTGCTTTTATTGGTTAATGGATAAAGAACTGGTTTGGCCTATAGCATGGGAGAAGGAAGGCAGAGTCAGAGAGATGCCATGGAACCACCAGAGTCAGACATGCCAAAACTTTGCAAGTAAGCCACTGCCACATGGCAATACACAGATTAATGGAGATGGGTTAAATTAATATGTAAGAGTTAACCAATAAGAAGCTAGGGCTAATGGACCAAGCAGTGATTTAATTAATAACAGTTTCTGTGTGATTGTTTCAGTTCTGTGTGGCCCGAACGAACAAGCAACCTGCTAAAACACTCAAATTAGACAGAAAGCAGCAATTTAGACATAAAACATTTCATTTCTAATAATGTGATTTTCTAAAGACAGGACAAAAACCTTTCACCACAAACACCGAAAGAAAATATTTAAGGTGATGAGTAATTAAATTAATTATGACCAAAGCATGGGAAAGGAAGAGATGTTAAAGTCAAAGAGGCAGTAAATTGTTCACCTGAAAAATCGCTGCATAGTTTATGAGTGGACCCAGAAGTTGAGGGTAATGTGGAGGGGAAAGACTAGAGAGGCATGTCTAACCTTTATCTATCCAAAGTCATAGGCACATCATATTTAAAGACTATGAATGTTACCCAACACTGAATCCCTACAATAAACAAATTTATATCATTCAATTTTAAAACTTTGAAAATGTAAAAGTAGTCTTGTGTAATTGTTTTACTAAGTTTAATTATAAACTTGGCAGAACGTTTTAAAACCATTTTTGATTTTGTATCTCAAAAGGGTCTTAATTTCCTTTGAAATCATTCAGAAAAAATATGCCATGTCATTTTCTTGTTTTCAGTCACGACCTATTTAAGGAAAATATCCTGAATTAGCATTAGTGCAGTCTTAGAGATAAAGTTATTAATTATTTTTACTTGTAAATTGTCTGACTGAATTATGGAACCTATGTCAAAAGACAATTCCAGGGCAGTGGTTCTCATTCTTCCTAATGCTGTGACCATTTAATACAGTTCCTCATGTGTGGTGCCCTCAACCATAAAATTATTACACTGCTACTTCATAACTGTAACTTGCTACTGTTATGAATTGTAATGTTGATATATCATATATTGGATATCTGATATGTGACCCCTGTGAAAGAGTAATTTGACTCCAATGGGGTCACAATCCACAGGTTGAGAACCACTGTTCTAATACATGAGACCAATTCCCCTTGTTTACCAATTTAATACGTCTTGGAATATCAAGCCCATGGTAAACAATAATTTCCTACAAAAGAAACAAAGATCTATAATACTAAAAAATTACATGACCAGACCTAAACAAATTTCTCCATTTCTTTAAATATGGAAAGGCATACTTTACTAATCAAGGTTGAGAGTTAATAAAAGGTGGCAGACTTAATTCTTATCTTCATCATTTGATATTTTAGTTCATGTAGGTAGTCTCAACTTGATGCTTGTTTTTCTGACTTTATTTTCTAAACTATTTCTATTATTTAAACATTCTAAACTCATTCCTTCTCTCACTAAGTACTGATAACTGATGTTAACATTCATTATTTGGTTAATTACAAAATCGCTTTCTTCCTACTATAAACTGGTGTTTGCCAATTCATTTTCCCACATGCTGGAATCCCACCAGAGCTTCTGTTTGATTGGATACTCAGTTACCTCATCTCCCATGCTTGTTTCTCTCATTCACTCAACACAGCACTATAGTACATCCCATAATGCTACCTTTCAATCTCCTCCTAAGAATCGTGGTGACTTCATCCTTCATATGCTGCTTCTGTTGAAATACTCTCTGACTCATTAACCCATCTTTACTACCAACATTCCAAAATGAGAACTCTAGTCCAGAAATATTCCATGCTTGGTGTTGATTTATATTGAGTGTTTTTAACTTTAGTTAATATTTTCTTGAGATATGATATCACTATGAATCCCAGACTGACCTTGAACTCATGGTTCTCCTACTTCAACGTCCCAAGAATTGGTATTACTTAATTATTCTATTAGGACATGATGTGGGATTCCCCTCTGTATGCTCTGAATACCATTGGTGAATAAAAAAAACACAACAAAACTGCCTGGGCCTGTTGATAGGGTAGAACTTAGGTAGGTGGAGAAAACTAAACTGAATGCTGAGAGAAAAAATGGCAGAGTCAGAAAGAAGCCATGTAGCCCCACTGGAGACAGATGCCAGAACTTTGCTGGTAGGCCACAACCTTGTGGTGATGCACAGATTAATGGAGATGGGTTAAATAAAGTTGTAAGAGTTAGCCAATAAGAAGCTAGAGCTAATGGGCCAAGCAGTGATTTTAATAATATGGTTTCCATGTGATTATTTTGGGACTGAGCAGCCAAGAACTAACAAGTGACTTTCCTCCAAAAGAACATTTTCTTTTTTTTTTAATTTTCAGGTTTTTTTTTGAGATTGGGCTTCTTTGTGGAGTCTTGACTGGCCTAGAACTAATTCTGTAGACCAGGCTGGCCTCAAACTCACAGATATCTGCCTGCCTCTGTCTCCTAAATGCTAGGATTAAAGGCATGAATCACCACCATCCAGCAAGGACATTTTTAACAGGATGAAAATCTTGTAAACATTGCAAAAATGGTACTATGCATAGTTATATATCATACAAAGAGTCATGTATAAACATTAGCTTTTATAGTACTCTGAAAATTTTTAGACTCACAAATTTTTTTAAGATCTATATTAGAATTGCTTTAAAACCTCAATCAAAGACCTACAGCAAATCATTTCAAATTATTTTACATTGGCATATTATTGCATATTTAATAAATCTATAATCACTTTAATGTTCTACACATTTTATTTCTGTACATGTGTTGATATACATCTGTCAAATTGCGATTCAGTATTTCTTCTCATAGTATTTGGCAAAGAAAATAATTTAAGGCAAGATGCTAAAATCACAGTTTCAATTTTACTCTATTGTCTGTTACCTACACCTTTTAGGGTATTCCTTCAGCAATTTTGAAAAACACTAACTCTCAGTTTTACTGATACATGGCTGACACATGCAGAGACAAAATTGTTAAATCCAAGCTGCAGTCAAGAATACAGCAAGTAAATTAGCTTTATATGACTTTACAAGAACATCATGTCTCAATTCAAAGTGCATTGACTGAATAAATGTACAGTGTTTTAATAAAACTATTTAACTAATGTATTTGCCCTCAGCAAGCACTGTGTATCATTGAAAACATATAATTTATTGACATAAATGAGGGAAAATGTTACTTTATCATCTTGATATGATGAGCATTATTTCATGATGAAAGGTTTAGAGGAACAAATTATTTTAAACTGTAAAAGATTAAGACAGATTTCTGAATAAATCATCTACAAACTGTGACTAACATGGTCAAGGAAACAAAATGATTATACATCAATCCTCATGAGTAATTTTGTAGCAAAATATTCATGACAAGGAGAAGAGTCACCCAGAATGCTAAATGTAAAATCCTTCATCTCAAAAACACAGTGACAGAAAGACTACTCAAAGAGATGGTTTTATAAAAATTTTTAATTATCAGAAGAACTGGAATGACAAAAATTTAGAATCACAGGAGATACAGGAAGTCTGGAATAGAGATGCTCTTCTACATAGCAGATATCACTTACCAAGATTCTAAGGGAACCCCAGATAATATGCATCAGAACCAGGGATTGACCCTATGTCTCACTAACTTGAAATCTACAAGTAGGGAATGGTGAAGCATAAACCACACCTTCTCAATTAAACTGATAATAGCAAAAGTTCCCCTAAAAGGTTAGTTATCAAGAAGCAAAAATCAAAACCTATGACCTTTTCATAGCAACACTGTCTAAGTTTACAAGAAATATCTTATTTAAAAAATTGCTGGAAACTAAAAAATACATTTTTAGCTACTTCATCAACACTCAAATATGTTTTATTATATAGATTATCTTCTTGACTATATTGTATTTTTGCTTCTTATTTGTGTAAAATAATCACCCCACCAAAGTAACTATTGGCTGTATAAAGTGTATTATTCATATGACAAACACCCTAAAAGAGTAGAGATTAAGTTTTGAACCTTAAAACCATACTTTTAATTTACTCACCAACCCAATGTATGATAACAAATTTTCAACAAATTATGAATGGTAGTTTACTGACTTAAATTCAGCAACAAATACAGTAGATCTTTATGCGTTTCTATGTAGGCATGCCAAGTGTATTTTTGTATGTGTCTGTGTATACATGCTTATGTGTGTGATTAGCATAGCCAAATGTGCTACAAGCTTTCTATTTACCTTTAAAATATTGAGAGTCAATCTGAGAGCTTGGAGAGGTGGCTCAGTGGTTAAGAGCAAAGGCAGATCCCCAGAAATCATATAGAAGCTCAATGCCGTCTGTAACTCCAGTTCTGGGGGAATCTGATGGCTTTTTCTGATCTCCTCAGGCACCAGGCACACATGCAGTACACAGACATACACAGAGGCAAAACACTCATACACATAAATTTTTAATTAATCAATTAATGAAAATAATAAATCCTGTATGATTTAAGATCCCAAAATTTCATATCCCAGGGTGAGGATATGGCTCAGTAGACAGGAATTCTTGCTCTGTAAGCATAAACAGCCTGAGTTCAAATCCCCAACACTCATATAAAAAGCTGAGCATAGCTGTATGGGCCTGCAAGCTCCGCATTTTGGTGAATGTGGGTGAAAGCAGGCAGTTACTGAGAGCTTTCTGACCAGCCAGTCCAGTTAAAGTATTGAGATTAGGCTCAGTGAAAGACCCTATCTCAATGAAATACCATAAAGATGGATAAAAGAAGGCCCATGAGCCTTCTCTAGCCTACATATGCATACCATACAGAAGCAAACACATGTATGCACTGCACATGCATGCACAACACTCTCTCTCTCTCTCTCTCTCTCACACACACACACACACACACACACACACACACATTCATTTAAAAAGAATGGTCGCTTGCCATCTGTCAAGAAAAGGGTGTTTTTTAAGTCATGATAAAAAAAATTCTGAGATATCGAGCTGGGAGGCATAAATTGGTCATATTAGAGTGTCTCAGGGGAATAACAAAATTATCCAAGTAGATTTGGGAGGGAAACTACATGTAAATAGGCTCCTTCTTACAGCGGAGGAGTAAGTATAAAACCTTTGAATATCTCAGCATGGTGGGTCACCCTGTACAGCAAGGTTTACTGAGACTGGAAGTGACAAAAAGATGGGGCGGGGGGGTGATCTTGCAGGCACCTCACAGTTGCAGAGTGGGGCTAAGGAAACAGCAGAAAGAGTCTAATACCAGAGGTTCATTGGGGCCTGGGGACTTGGATGAGTCTTGAGAAAATCAAGGATAAAACAGAAAATAAGAACTTTCAGAACAGGAACTATAATTGTAAGTCAGTGTCAGATAAATTCTAAACCGAGGTTAGGCTCAGTGAGCTACAGTAGCACACACTGGAGACCCTGACTCCCGGCTTTCAACAAACTCCCCTTGGCCTCAGGTCTATCTCAACATGAATCAGAGAAGAAATACTTCATCAAAGTTAAGAGAACAAGTATTCTTAAGGAGGAATTGAACTTCGAATTTATTGTTTACCCAAGAAAAATTGAACTAAATCCATGGAATGTAAAAAGTATGAATTGCCTGAAATATCTCCACAGTACTCAACATCATTACAAAGAGCATAAAGAACAACTTACTGAGAATAAATGTCCTGTTTGATACATGTGACTCTAGCCTTGCTAGAATAAGTATCTGACACTGTTTGTTTTTCACAAAAAGTCTTCCTACTTTTACGCACTTCCATATTGAAGACAGACAACTAGA
Source organism: Ondatra zibethicus (assembly GCA_004026605.1). Classification (NCBI taxonomy): domain Eukaryota; kingdom Metazoa; phylum Chordata; class Mammalia; order Rodentia; family Cricetidae; genus Ondatra; species Ondatra zibethicus. Next base: position 12,818 of record PVIU01021045.1, on the reverse strand, counting down.
ATTATGGCAATGCTCCCATTTAGGTGATTAGTATAAATCGCCATCGTGCAAGCCCAGAAAGGGATAAACCTGGTACAGCTGTACCCTTTGGTATACTCTCCAGGCTCATGTGTACTGTGCATTGCGCTGAGACTCCTGGATGTTTGTGAAGAGAGGCATGGTCACAGCACAGAAGAACAAGATGTTTTACTTACATTTTACTGAAACACCAGAAATCCAGGATACAACGTGCATTGGTTCATACATCCAGAAGCCACTGTAGATTGATCTCTTTTATTTTTTGATTTATACTCATGTAACCAACCAATGCTTCACCAGATACACTGGGCTCTTCTTCCTAAATTTAGGACAAAGCTGCCCACTCTCTCCTCTACTGCTAATATCATCTCTTGCCTACACATTGAATAGCCTACTTCCTGGCAACTCATTTTCTGTAAAGAGCTCAGAGGGCTGGGGATGCTCTGGCAACTCTAAAGGAAAATGGATAACCAGATTGTCTTCGTGACTTGGCACCTGAGCTTCAGCAGTGCTCTGTCACAATTTTACTCTGCTCTGACTCCATAATCCTCATCAAACCTGACACTTGGTCTTCAAAATGACAAATTGTGTTTTCGGGGGTGTTGGTGCAGGAGAATTGTCTGTATTCTGTCAATCATGATTTAAATAAACGCCAATTGGCCATTAGTCAGGCAGGAAGTATAGGCGGGAAAACCAGACAGGAAGTAGAGGTGAGGCAATGAGAACAGGAGTATTCTGGGAAGGAGGAAGTTCTTTCCCAGTTCTGCCCAGACCACTGAAGAAGCAGGATGTGACCTGCCCCGCTGAGAAAGGTACTAAGCCATGTGGCTAACATAGATAAGAATAATGGGTTAATATAAGCTACAAGAGCTAATAAGAAGCCTGAGCTAATGGGCCATTCAGTTTATAACCTAATGTAGACTCACTGTGTGATTTTCTCTGGGACTAAATGGCTGGGGGGACCGGGCAGGACATAAACCCCAACAAGCTGCCCCTCATGTTACAGGGTGTGGAGTCGATATCATCTCCCGTTGGAAAGTTCTCCACAGATCAATGCAAGACAAGAGGAGCCTTATTATTACTCAGGTCATAAATGATGACAGTTTTATGAAGTCCGCTTCTTTCACCTGATGTTTTCCTGACTGTTGAAATAATTTAAAATGTCTTTAAAATGTGTTACATGGATAGTGGATTCTGTTTAATGAACATAAATTAGATCCAAAAAAGAATTCTAGTGTCCCATGTTGTCATAAAGCAGAATGCACTACCCATGTAACAGTTTGGGATGTCATCAATTTCAAAACTGAAGGATAAATAAGTAAATAATGTTAACATGATCAGTAAGTCACTACTTACCATCAGTGGAAGTTAATCTTAATATACCTAAAAGCGTATCTTTGATTTAAATTTCAATCGAAATTATTTCATGTAAGGAAACTTGAAAAGAGTTGTGTAGAGAATTTGTTTTAAGAGTTTCAAATATTTTAAATCATACACTTATAATCATGTAGGTTGATTATTCAAACCTTCAGGAGTATACATTTAGTATAATTTTTCCATAACATAATTTTCTGTTTTAGATGCAAAGGTTTTTATTTGCTGACCTACTGCATAATATGAGCTAAACTGATTTCTTAGTTATAAAGGATTTTAACCCACCTATTAATAACCAGTGCACTAATGCAGCATCACATTCTGAAATAAACACCACATTCCTATTATATTACAAATTAATATTTGTTCTCAGAACTACTCCCAAAAAATTCTTACCAGACATAAACTGTGTAATAGAGGATAATTCCATTTGGCTCCAAGGGTGGTTGCCATGACAACATCACAGTGACACCAGACAACTGTTTCACAGAGAAGTTCTGAGGAGGAGAATCAGGAGCTAGAAATTTGTGACAAAGAATTACACATTCATTAAATATTTATGGAAAATGTAAAATGAAAGCATATAGGGATTTTTTTCTGATAAACTCTATGGTAAACAAATCAGGTTCAGGGCTTCTCTCCGCAGATGGGAGGGCCTGATTGTTTATGTTCGGACAAAACGATGAAAGAAAATTTTCATGGTGCTCTTGGAACATCTGCTCCTGTGATTCAATGGAAAAAAGTATTTCGTGAGAAAATACAATTCTGGTCTGTCACAGTGACTCATTGACTGTTCAAGAACATCTTGGAAAATTATCATCCTCTAATAAAAGCCAATGTTTTATTGGGGTGAATAAAGGTATCGAACAATAAAGCTCTCCCCAGATAGTGAAGAGTTGAGAGGAAAAGGTGTCACACATTCAAAGAACAATAAGAATAAGATTGTGAAGGAAGTCAGAATGACTGACCACCCCCAGACCAATGGCATTCCTCTACCTTAGACGTGCCGGAAAATGCTATGTAAGATCAAAATCTAATCACTGAATCCCTATAATTGTATGGGTCCCATAGAAAACACCAGTGCAGCAGTATAGCACATAAATAAGAAAATGGTTAGCATCACCCTCAATTTTCTTATAGCAGAGAATGGCTTATTTTATGAAATGAGTTAATGAAGTGGTGGCAGCTCTAGTTGGTATTTCTGTTTTGCTGTTTTCAATGGCACTATCCTGGAAAATGCTGTTGACTACAGATTATCACAGGAGTCTGCATATCATCTAGAGACGTGTGTTTCCTGTGCAATAAATCATTTCTAAGAGAGAACATTCTCTCACTTATCAAAGCAAGCCTATAAATACTCTCTTAGCATCTTTATAAGCTATAATTTGTGTTTACTTTTAGGAAGAAGGATGCCAGTCAGAAACTGGAAGTAATTGAGGTACAAACATCCAGCACTCCATATTTTTATTCTATAATAAACTTTAATATTCTTTGAAAGAATACTAGAATATATACATATATAAGACCAAAATGTTAAAATATATCATATAGAATATATAATAAATATTATATACTGTCTAAATGATATATATTAATACTTTGGGCATTTTTATCATCAAATACAACCCAGAGAAACTAAACTTTAGTCCATCAAGAGTGGCCAGCAGGATAAGTCACTAGCTGCCAAGTTTAATGTCCTGAGTTCAATCCCCAGAACATACATGGTAGCATGAGAGAACCCATCCCCTAGAGCTGACCTCTGACTTTCAATGAGTGTAATACAAATGTGAACACACACACACACACACACACACACACACAACATAGTAAAAACTGGAAATATATGAATTTTTAAAAACTAAATTCTTTTACAACATAATCAATTCAGACTCTCAGAGCAGCAGAACACACGAAGAGTCTTCCTCTGGCATGATCTCACCTCACACATTCCTCTTCAGGTCTCAGCTTAGACATAACGCTCTGCTCTATTTTCCCCAACGTCATGGAGTAACACAATTGCCTCTTTATTCCTAGTGAATAATTTTTGGAAGCACTTCTACCAGTAACTAAAGTTACACAAATTACTTGTTTACACACTTGTTGCCCATAGGTCACTTCTACACAGAAAGCTTTCTGAGCCAAGGGTTCTAACTCAGAAAAGTGGACTTCCCCGGGCCATTCTTCATTTGCTAAGAATTTTCAGGAAAGGTTGCTTGGGCTTTCCTGTTCCATAATCGCTGGAAGCTTAGATGAGTAGAGGGAGGGGAAACTGTGGTAAGGATGTATTGTATGAGAGAAGAGTCAATTTTCAATTAAAAAAAAGAATATTAATATTCATTGGTAGCATATTGGCTGATACCTAGAGAAATCTAAAACAATAGCCTGAATATATTAATAAGCTAATCCTAATACTTTATAACTTTGAAAGTTACATAAATTCTATTGCAAAACGTATATAAATATTATTAAAAATGTTGAGCACTGTTTGATTAAAATATTCACATTATTCAGTCTAGAACCTGTGCCTTAAAAACTCCCATAAAACTATTACTTATATTTACATAGTACAGTTGGCTTCAAAGGCAAAAAAAAAAGTTTGTATCTGATTTTTCTCAATGTAAATCTAACTTTTGTAGTTGCTCTTATACCACAACACTGAAGCTTCTCTATAGGGCCAGTGCTGTGCAGAGCTGATAGCTTAGGTGAAAGGAAATTTTACACTAGGTTTTATTCTGTCTAGATCTCCAGGCTATGGTCACATTACCCCAATCTCATCTCTACAGGTTCTGTGGAATGTTCACAATCAAAGCCTATCAGTACGTTTGGCAGTCTTACCATCTTCCTCTGTCAGTATGTTTATTGGCCCACTCCGAACTCCTTCACCTTTGAGTGTACTCGCAGACACCTCGATCACATAGTGGGTGTATTTCTTCAGTCCTAAGTAGAAACAAAATAGATACGCTGGCACAGAGAGTAATATATCCTTGATGTGCAGTAGGTAAACAATGAATTGACTCTCAATTCAGCGTTCTTCTAAAAGTAAAAGTCCAATAAACTAGGATTGATTAGCAGGCTCAAAGTACTAAAATAGGGCTGTGGAGATGGCTCAGTGGGTAGAGCAATAGCTGTGCAATCTTGCAGACCTTAGTTCAAACCTCCAGAATGCATGTAAAGCCGGTGCAGTACTGTGTAACTGGAACCCCCATGATCCCACAGCAACATGGGAGGGACACATGGGAGAATACACAAAAGCTCACAAGCTGTCTAACCTGGCACATTCTGGCCAGAGGCAAATGACAAAGAGATCCTACCCCAAATGAGGAGGAAGATGAGCACAAACACACAGGATAGTCTTCTAACCTCCACATGTGTGCAGTGACACACACACACACACACACACACATACACACACACACACACCATGCCCCCCCAAAATCCCTTCTGTTAATGAACACAAGATAAAAGACACTGTAGAAAATACCGGACCAAGAATATTTTCACAAACGACTGTCATAAATTCCCACATTGTTTTGTCAAAAAAGAATTCTTATTCCTAGTATACAAATCATCACAATTAAGTCACTTTAACATATTAGGTTAATATTTTCTGGCTGTCAATATAAAGGTAAATATAAAACAGAAGAATTGTGTTTTACCTCTAATGTTCTGAGTCAGGGAGGTCGTATTTATAGTTCTTGCTTCATTGCCATTACTTCTGCGAAGGTAAATCGTGTACTTTTGTATAATGCCATTCGGATTGCTTGGCGGAAGGAAGGATAGCTCAATCTCTCGCGAGGAAATGTTTCTGTAAGTAATATTTTCTGGTGCACTACCAGGCACTGGTGGAGAGAAATCAAAGGCGGAATTTTATAAAAACAAATGCACCCTAAAACTTCCCAACTCAAAGTTTCACACGATTGCCAGAAGATATTTAAATGCACACATTAGACCCAGAGTGACAGTGCTATGCATCTTAGACAGAGTGAGGTGCACAGGAACCATAGCAACTAACAGCTATAGAGGGCCAAAAGCCATCTCAAAAGAAAGTGCACGCTATGATTCTGGAGTTTCTAATTGATATTTTTATTTTCAAACCATGAATACTCCACTGAATCTCAAGATAACTTAAGTCATTTTAACATGAAGGAGAAAATTTCAAGATCTTCTCTATGTGCAAAGACACATGAGGTGAAAGCAGAAAATTGGGTTTCCACTTAAACATTAGTGGATAAAACCTATGTTTTAGTTAAAACCCATGTTCTGGTTCAGTTTGCCACTCAATGGGTCACTTCTTGGGGAAAAAAAACAACAACCTCATATTTTAAAAGGGAATTTATTCAATTACATTCTTCTAATACTTAATAGTAAATTGACTGTAGGATTTTTTTTTGTTAAAAGACTTTGGACTGTACTAAACTAAACACTGTTGCAAGAAGGAGGAAAAAAAACAGTTTTTAAATGATTTTTGCCCTCTACCGACAATACCATTTCAAAAGATCAATAAGCTAGTTTGGTCCAAAACAGAATCAATGAAAAGGCAAGAAACTGTCTTGATCTTGACTGTTTTCAGGTTCTGGAGAGCATGTCTGAACTGGCCATTTTCTGTAATCAGATTAGTGACTACCCTAATTATCATCAGAGAGTCTTCATCCAGTAACTGATGGAAACAGATGCAGAGATCCACAGCCAAGCACTGGGCCAAGCTCCAGGAGGCCAGCTGAAGTGAGGGAGTAGGGATTGCACGCGAGGGGAGTGGAGGTGGGGTGGGTCAAGGTCATGACAGAGGAACCCACAGAGACAGCTAACCTGAGCTAGTGGGAGCTCAAGGACTCTGGACTGACAGCTAGGGAGCCTACATGAGGCTTACCTAGGTCCCTTGCATGTGGGTGACAGTTATGTAGCTTGATCTGTTTGTGGGGCTACTAGCAATTGAATCAGGACCTGTCCCTGGTGCTTGAGCTGACTTTTGTGAACCTATTCCCTATGCTAAGTTGCCTTGCCCAGCCTTGGAAGATAAGCTCGGCCCTGCCTAAACTTGAAGTGCCATGCTTTATTGACTCCCATGGGAGGCCTGCCTCCATTTCTGAACCAAGATACAAGAGGAGTGGATGCTGGGACAGGGTAGAGAGGAGAAGCAGGGGAAAGGGAATGGGAGGAGAGGAAGGAGGGGAAACTGTGGCCAGTCTGTAAAATAAATGAAAATTTTTAAGTAATTAAATAAAATATCCCAAAAAAGAAAAGAAAAAGAATAAAAGAAATTGTCTAGGATCTGAGGCTGAGTAATATAACTTGAGATAAAAGCATCTCCTAAGAATATAAGGTATTCCTAAATAAAAGATTGGTTTTCTATATTCAATGGTCCCATTGTGTTGAATGTGGTGTAGAAAGTGGTTCTCATATGTATGGGATTCTAATTCTGGCCATGGAGAAGATTGTGACAGCACCGAATGAATACTTTACCTACAATAACTAAAACTCAATGTGACATAAAAGCAATTACTAAAAGCAGCTGGAGGGCTGCAGCAGGAAGATGGCTCAGCAAGTAAAAGTATTCTCCATACAAGCCGCATAACTCAAACTGGAGCCCCAGAATCCATGTAAAGAATCCTTGCATGGTGCTATACATCTATGATCCCAGCAATCCTACAGTAGTGTGGGAGGTGTAGAGAGAAAACAGCATCCCGTGGGCAGCCAGCAGTTCGACAAAGGACAACACAAACAATGACAAAGGTCCCACCTCTACAAGATAGAAGCAAATCCAGCTCCTGACTGTTGTCTTCTAACCCCACAAACTTCTCACTTACAACTATGTATGCACAAATACACACACACACACACACAGAGAGAGAGAGAGAGAGAGAGAGAGAGAGAGAGAGAGACAGACAGACAGACAGACAGACAGACAGACAGACAGTGGAAGGGGGAGGAATCTGGTACACTATCCAGCCTGCCCATAGAATGATTGTAATGTTTTGGGACAAATGAAGGGTAAGGAACACCCCTGCATGAGGAGTTGGGGCCCCCAGCAATACAATAACTACACAAGGACCATGGTACTGGAAGTCCGCTCCTCCTAGGGCATCACAGGCTTAAGTGAGCAGTGGCTCCTGTACTCAGGCGACTGGCGGACAGTGACAGGGAGGGAGAACCCCACCACCAGTCCAAGTAGAGAGGACAGTAGTCATTCTTCTTGGCATTCCTCTGAGTAAAGAACTAGGAAGTATACCTATTCAATTTCCTCGTTGGTGGATGGGAAGAGAGTGATCTCGATGGGGGTGCGGTGGGGGGCGGGGATGGGAACATGAGGGATCCAGTGGGGGAAAGGATGGATGGAGGAATTACTGGGAGAAAAAGCTGGAATCAGAGGTATGTCTAGAAAGATCTAGAAACCCAGTACAACAGAAAATCTCAGCAATCTACAAGGATATCCCAGCTAAGACTCCTAACAATAGGGGATTCTAAGACTGAACTGGCTATCTCCTGTAACCAGGTAAGACTTCCAGTGGAGGGACTGGACACCAACCCAGCCACAAAACCTTCAACCTACAATTTGTCCAGCCTATAAGATGTGCTGGAGTAAAGGCATAGAAATTGTGAAATGACTGTCCAACGGCAGGTCCAGCTGATCCCTGGTACTGCCTGGAGGGCCAGGACCCAGAGGCTGGATAGCATAGAGACCAAGGTTAGAACCAAACAGAACTGGAAAAAACGTCAATAAAATGAGTCCTAGTGATATTCTGCTATGAGAAGTGTATTTTGTGTGTAAGTGTGTGTGTCCAATTTTAAGTGTTAGGGAAGAGGTAATAATGTAGTTTATTATAATTTCAAAAAATATTAGTGCCCACAGATATACATATTATAGGTGTGTGCGTGTCTATGTGTGTTCCTAAATAAATAAATATAACCAGCTTAGTCTGTATAATGTGATGTGCATGTATATGAACTCAGGGTAGCCCTCACTATATTCTAAACATTTATCCTTATATTCACAGACAAGTGGTCTTCTTGCCCCTCATAAAAGAAACATCTTCTTGCCACAGATGGGTACATTTTGAAAGGAAGAGAGGAAAGCTCATGGCCGCAACAATGGTAGTATAACAGTTCCCTCACACAGCAGTAACAATAATGGCTATTCAAGGGAGCAATTCAGCAAAGTAAATTAAGATTCTAAACATTATTGCATTTTATGGTCCTATTATGAGATTTTTTTTCCCTCTCCAAAGAAAGGAATTTAATCTTTTATTATTGGTATTCTAAATATATAGACAAAATTCCTGCTTACAAACATAGTAAAGTAATAAAATTCAGAAACCCCCGAAAGCAAAGATACAATGTCCTTATTACAGTTAAGGTATTAGGAGAAAACCTGATGCAAGAATGCAAAGCATTAATAAAATATAATAATTTAATGCATAGACATCAGTAGCAATGTCTAGCAATATAAACCTAGTCTCCCTTCCTAAGAACTTAAATCTTTAGTTCCATCCCAAGCATGTGCTGCAGTGACAGAAATCCTCAGCAGCCACCTTAACTGCTTCTGTTACCCTCTGTCGCTGAGTGAAAGTCGGAATCAACCAAGTACTTGAGCTCAAGGGGTCTCAGAAACTGGACTTGCTTTTCCTTCATAATCCCGGTAACACTAGCGCCTAAGACCTGGGAAGATATATTTACGTCTCCTCTCTTCTATGTACAGACATTTTCTACTTTCTTCTTCCTGAAGAATCATGGATCCTTTACGATCCTATCCCATCAGGCATCGCTTCATTCCTTAATCACATTCCTTAAATAGGCTGTACCATTTTTCTAAATAACTTCTTCAAAAATCTAAAGGACTTGTATAACCCAGGAAACTAGTTTTTTTTCCCTCTGCCACCTTTACAGAAATCAACATCCACACAAATGATACATGTAATCCCCTGAACTTTGCATCCCTTGATCTATTTAACTCTAATAATATTTTCTTCCACTTCATCTCAAACCTGGCTTTTATAGCAACACCTGAGGCTTGGTGATTACCAATGATAGCCAATGTTCTTCCATTTGTCTATCTCCTACCTTTACAGTCCACTGACTCTTGTAATCCCAATTCGAAACTTCTTTTCCTTTCATCAAGTTCCCATTGTCCATTGTCTTTGGTGTGCCCTTATTTCCCTACAGTGAGGCTAGCTCCCAGCAGCTACTATAATCACAACTCAGCTGTTGTAGGAGGGCCACTTGTTTTCCCCCCGGCTGTCCAGAAACTGTATCAATTAAATCACTGCTTAGCCAATCACTTAAGCATATTGCTAGCTAGCTCTTACAACTAGAATTAACCCGTTTCTATTATTTTAGATTTTACCACAAGGTTCATGGCCTACTGGCAAGATTTCCACTGCCGGCTTGCGTCTTTCTCCTCTGACGGCTCCATGACTCCACCTTCTTTCTCCCAGCATTTGGTTTAGTTTTCCCCGCCTAACTCTACTCTGCCCTATCACAGGCCAAGCCAGCTTCTTTATTCATTAACCAATAAAAGCAACACATATACAGAAGGACTTCCCACACTACTCAGCCATCTTCATCAACTGCAGCTTCTACCTTACTTTGTTGGCCAAGTCTCTATTGATGTGTAACCCAACTCTATCCCATATGAACATTCCCAGTGTAACAGCTGAAAATGACTACATGAAATATCTCTCCGTGTGGAACAGCCTCACTTGAATTTCTAACCTAAAATTACAGTGAGGTTTTTTTTTTTCATTACTGGTTGCCTTTACTTCTTTTTGTTAGTTCAATTTTCTACTCTTTTATGTGCATTTTCACCCTTCCTTATCTGCCCCAAAAGGCCAATAAACTTTCCCTTCCTTATTCTAACCTGATAAGCTTGTATCCCATTCCATTGATTAAAAAAAGAACATAAGACTTCTTCCTACCATAAATCTGTATAAACTGACTATCCTCATTACTGCTTTCCAAGGTCTTCATTCTTCTAGATTACATTCCCCTGGCTGTTCAGACCTCACACTTTAAATGACCTAGGAATGCATGTTAGCACACATGCACTGTAATACATATCAAGGTAAGAGTATAAAGTCAGCCTCCATAAAAACTTGTTCCCTCAAACATGGTTCCATTCTATCTTTCACTGAATATTTAAAATTCTTGAAATTCCACCCTCTCTTACCCATCATGCTCTCTAAATCATAACTTCAATCAGGCATTTCCTCCACAAATTCTGCTCCATTTAAGTCACTAATGCCAGCCGTCTCTTACCACAGCATCCATCAAATGCATGTCTTCATCCCTCTTCGTTCATCAAGAGCATTTGACCTTGTAAGTGGCTACTAACTGCAAATAAGTGGCCATGGGTTTTTCTCCCACTGTATGGGTGACAACTGCTTAGGTTTTCATTGATTCATCCTCAATCCCCACAATGTCACATAGCCCAGGGTATTCTATGCTCCTCATCTTATCTTGTGTGGCTCATCCTTATGAGAAATCTTATCCTTTGACTTTGTGTATCAGACATGTAGTAATGCCTTCAAACTTACAGATTCTTTGAGATTTAATTGCCCTTTGACAACCACCTACCTAAGAAGAGAACTGAACTTTCTCTAAATGACTTCTTCCTTGAACTTCTCCCATCTCAGTAAATGCCACTACCCTTCATGCAGATACTCAGATGACACCAGCCCAGTAGTCGTACTTACTTTTCTCTCTTCCCATGTGCAATGCATTCAGCAGAAACATGCCAAAAGTGTGAATCAGACAATGTTCTTGTGCCATCATTCCCCAACAGTTTCACCTTAGCAAGAATCACCAGACTTCCTAGACTGGTACCCAGGAATCAGCTCCACTTATTTCTGCCTGTCTCACAACTTGAATGAGACAAGGATACAGTTCTTCAAACATATAGCCCTTCTTCCTACTTCCAAAATTTGGCAATTTCCCCATGTGAATACTTTTTTGTCTTTATTTTTCCTTATTTAATCCCCCACAGAGAATTATAAATGTCTCTGGATAAATAAAGCCTTAGTGGGAACTGTTCTCTGCCTCCCATTTAAATCAGCAGACTGTCTGTTGTAGCCTTTCCTCAACTTCTTCTCCCATTTCCAGGGGATTAAGCATGTCCTGGTGGAACACCCTGCTTTTCTCCCTCCTGTAGACCTCTTCAGACTTCCTTCCTAGCACACCCCATTCCTAAATGTCACTGCCCAAAACCTAGAAACACATTTTGCCTGGAATCCTCAGTGGCCACACCTAATAGTATTGCAGACAAATTCCCTACCAGGCAATGCGCAACCACCACACCTTCCTAAGAATGAGAAAGAACAACAGAAACAATGGGAAAAATCTACCCAACAAAGACAAAACCAGATATTAGAACCTAGAGTTGCAATCTTCCCAAACCAGATGCATAAAAACACAATCAGTAACAGTAAGGACATAATTTCTCCACTAGAGGCGAGCAACCCTACCTGCCACAGTAGGCCCTGAGAATTGCAACATAGCTGAACCATGGCACAAAAACTTTAAAAGAGCCTTATGGATACAATAGTGGTCCTTAAAGGAGAATTAAATAAATCCCTTAAAGAAACCTATGGAAACACAAACAAATAGTAGAAGGAAATAACAAGCAAACAAACAAACAAACTGAGGGAAATATGGAAATGAAAAACTTAGGCACTCGAACAGGAACCTCAGAGACAAACTTCACAAACAGAATACAACAGATGGAAGAGAAAATCCAAGGCATTGAAAACCCAATAGGAAATGTGGATACCTTGGTCAAAGAAAATGTCAAATCTAAAAAAGCCTTGCACGAAACATTCAGAACATTTGGTACACTAAAAAAAGACCAAATCTAAGAATAATGGAGGGAGGAGAGGAATCCCAGTTCAAGAGTAAAGAAAATGTTTTTTCATCAAAATTATAGAAGAAAATTTTACTAACCCGAAGAAGGCACTACCTATCAAGGTAAAAGAAACAAACAGAACACCAAATGGACTGAACTAAAAAAGTAAGTCATACCATCATATAACAATCAAAACACTAAACATATAGAAAAAAGAGAGAATGTTAAATGCTGGAACGGGGGGAAATACAAGTAACATGTAAAGACAGATCAATTAGCATCACACCTGATTGTCAGTGGAGACTCTAAAAGCCAGAAGGTCTTGGACAGATGTTACACTACAGACTCCAAGAGACCACAAATGCCTGGCCAGACTATTTTACCCAGCAAAACTTTCAATTACAATAGATGGAGAATGTAAGACATGAAAGGATTTAACCAAATTTAAGCAATATCTGTTAATAAATCCAGTCCTACAGAAGGTACTGGAAGGGAAACACTAACCTAAGGAGGTTAGCCTCACCCAAGAAAACACAATGAATAAATAACCCCAGACCAGCAAATCAAAAGAGAGGGGACACACACACACACACAC